>PISX010015746.1:0-48493 GCA_004024625.1 Mellivora capensis
TTTTTTTTTTTTTTTTTAAGATTTTATTTATTTGACAGAGAGAAAGTGAGAGTGTGCACACAAATGGGGGAGGAGCAGCAGAGTGAGAGGGAGAAGCAGGCTCCCCACTGAGCAAGGATCCCAACGTCCAGCTGGTCCCAGGACCCTGAGATCATGACCTGTGGGGAAGGCAAATGCTTAACCGATTGAGCCACCCAGGCGCCCCCTCGTGGAGTCTTTAGAATGGAGTCAAAGGTAGCTTCTTAATAGGGTGCCTTCCACCAGTATTCTCCAATTTTGATTCTGCTGGCCAGTACTAGTTATTGAGAAAAGAAAAAACTACTTATAGTATAGAAAAAAGTAATTCACCGAGTCTCATAACCTGGTAGACCTATCCAACCTCTTTTGCTCAAATGCTGAGCTGCCCAAACAATCTTCCAAATTTTATTTAGCAACACCGGGTTGAACCATTCCAGCAAGAGGAAATAAATACCCACTATAAATAACCTGTTTATCCTACCAAGGTCTTCTTTTTGTTGTGAATTAATAGATAGTTATTCTGGTCTAGAAAGCAATAGATAGTTATTCTGGTCTAGAAAGCAGCTGTAGGGAAGTTAGCATCAGTCAATCCTCAGGGCCAGTGCCATCCAGTGGACCTTTCCGTGATTCTGTTCAATAGGGTAGCTAGCCATATGTGGCTATTGAACATTTGAAATGCATGGAGGGAAACTGAAGAGGCTATTTCTAATGTTATTTAATTTTAATTAATTCAAATGACCACATGTAGCTAGTGCCTCTGGATTTGAACGCCACAGCTCTAGATCCTTGCTACTCAAAGTGTGGTCTGCATCACCTGATTAGGTTACTAGAAATAGAGACTCTCAGGTCCCACCCTAGCCCTCTAGATTCAGAAACTTATGTTAACCAGACCCACAGGTGCTCCATATGCGCATTAAAGTTTGAAAATGGCAGGGTTACTTCTGGATGAGCTGAAAAATAAAAGGATTGACTGAAGACCGTATTTGTGATAACCTTTCCAAATTGCAGACACCCACACTTGAGACTGGTGTCCAGCATCAGGGGCCTGCTTTCTTTTCTTTTCTTTCCTTTTTTCTTTTTTTTTTTAAGATTTTCTGTATTTATTTCAAACAGAGAGAGAGTAACGAGAGGTGGGAAGGAGGAGAAGGAAAGGGAAAGAAACAGACTCCACTGCTGAGCAGGGAGCCCCACATGGCTGGAACCCAGGACCCTGGGATCATGGCCTGAGGCAAAGGCTGACATTTAAACAGCTGAGATACCCAGGTACCCCTAGAGGCCTTCTTTCTTTGTATCTTCCTCTCCTTCATTCCTTAAACAGAAAGGGGGAAAGGGAAAGAAACATGGAATATGGGGTCCAAGGAAAGTTAGTGTTGGATAGGGGGTGGGGATGGGATGGGATGGGAAGAGCATGTGATTCTCAGGGATACGTATACAAAATAAATGATGAACTTCCCTTGATAATTACTGAATATGGATGATGGGTATATGAGAGTTCATTGTACTATTTTCTCTGTCTCTGTATAACTTGGAAATTTTCAAAATTAAAAAATAGATGTGAGGGGTAGGGGGTGGGAGGTTGGGGGAGCCAGGTGGTGGGTATTATGGAGGGCATGCATTGCATGGAGCACTGGGTGTGGTATAAAAACAATGAATTCGGGGCACCTGGGTGGCTCAGTGGGTTAAAGCCTCTGCTTTTGGCTTGGGTCATGATCCCAGGGTCCTGGGATCGAGCCCCACATTGGGCTCTCTGCTCCGCAGAGATCCTGCTTCCTCCTCTCTCTCCCTGCCTGCCTCTCTTGCCTACTTGTAATCTCTGTCAAGTAAATAAATAAAATCTTAACAAACAAACAATGAATTCTGTTATGCTGAAAAGAAATAAAAATTAAAAAAAAAAAAGATGTGATTTCAAATATGATGGGTGTGGGGCACCCGGGTGGCTCAGTTGGTTAAATGTCTGCCTGCCTTTGGCTCAGGTCATGATCCCAGCATCCTGGAATCAAGCCCTGCATCAGGCTCCCTGCTTGGTGGGAAGCCTACCCCCCTGCTTGTGTTCTCTTGCTGTCTCTCAGTCAAATAAATAAAGAAAATCTTTAAAAAAAAAAAAAAAGATGGTGTGTGTCCTAACCTCCAAGATGGCCCCCAGCGAGCCCATCCTTCTAGTATTCATGCCTTTGTGTACTCTTATATTGAATCATGGCTGGTCCGTGAGACCAAAGTGGAAAGAGCAGGCATGACACTAGAGAGGTAGTGATTTCTGCCTTGCTCTCTCTTGGATCTCTTGCTCTAAAGGAAGTCAGCTACCATGCTGGGAGGACACTCAAGCAGACTTGTGGAGAGGCCTTTAATAGAAGCCAAGGCCTCCTGCCAACAGCCAGCGGTGAGAGCAAGTCACGTGAGCAAGCTTCTGTGGAGTTGATTTTCTTTTCTTTTCCTTTTTTTTTTTAAAGACTTTATTTATTTATTTGACAGACAGAGATCACAAGTAGGCAGAGACAGGGTGGGGAAGCAGGCTCCCTGCAGAGCAGAGAGCCCGATGTGGGGCTCGATCCCAGGACCCTGGGATCATGACCTGAGCCGAAGGCAGAGGCTTTAACCCACTGAGCCACCCAGGCGCCCCTGGAGTTGATTTTCTAGCCCCAGTCAAGCCTTCCAATATGGCTGCAACTGCCTGAGAAATCTCCAAGCCAGAACCAGCTGCCAAGCCACACCCGAATCTCTGACCAAAGGAAACTGTGAAAGGCACTCAATGTATATGATTGTATTAAGCCACTGAGTTTTGCAGTAATTAGTTATGCAGTAATAGAGTACTGAAGCAACTTCATCTCAGCATTTCCTACTCCTTGAATACCCTCTCCACCTTATCACTAATGCCTCAAAGGAACAGGAAAAAACCTTTCACATGATGCGTAAACATGCTAATACCCCTTGAAGAGATAATACATTCACTTAAATTCAATGTAAAACATATGTGACAGATATAAATTATTTCTTTTTAAAACTTAGCAAGCTAATGTATTGAGACATTCATTTCCGTCCCACTCCTGCTGTTGTAAGAGACTGGAAAGAATAAAAAGGTAATTTCTCCCTCAGGGTCTACCATCCCAAGAACAGCTATAGTCTTGAGTTATAAGGTCTAAGCTTTTCTTACATCTCCCTCACTCCATGCCCAGCGCGCGCACCCCCCCCCCACACACACACATACACACATACTGGTTAACAGCTTTTTTTTTTTTTTTAAGATTTTATTTATTTATTTGTCAGAGAGAGAGAGAGAGTGAACACAGGCAGACAGAGTGGCAGGCAGAGGCAGAGGGAGAAGCAGGCTCCTGCCCAGCAAGGAACCCTATGTGGGACTTGATCCCAGGATGCCACCCAGGCGTCCTGGTTAACAGCTTTTTGATGCTAAGAGGCACCAGGGTGGCTCAGTTGGTTAAGCCTCTGCCTTCAGCGGGGGTCATGACCTCAGAGTCCTAGGATCAACCTTGGGTTCCAGGCCCACTGGGGAGTCTGCTTCTCCCTCTGCCCCTCCACCCCACTCATGCACTCTCTCCCTCTCTCTCAAATAAATAAAAAATCTTAAAAAAAATAAAACGGGGCCTCTGGGTGGCTCAGTGGGTTAAGCCTCTGCCTTCCACTCAGGTCATGATCTCAGAGTCTGCCATCGGGCTATCTGTTCAGCAGGGAGCCTGCTTCCCTCCCCCTTTCACTGCCTCCGTCTCTGCCTACTTGTGATCTCTGTCAAATAAATAAAATCTTAAAATACACACACACACACACACACACACACACACAAAACCCAAAACAGCTTCTTGGTGTTAAAGAAGACCACCACCCTGACCTCTCACTCACCAACCCCCCATCCCAGCTTTATCTTGAGGATTAGGTAATAGAGAAAATATGTTGGGATTGCTCCATAAAGGGAGGGGAAAGAGCTGGGATTGATTCAAGAAGAGGGCAAGTGGCCAGGCCAAAGGGGTGGATGACTTTCCCCAGGCTGGGAAAGATTTCTGAGTTTCCAGAAGTGGAAGCCTGTCCCTGGCTTGCACTGTGTGTGTGTGTGTTGCAGTGGGGATCACTTCATGGGAAGTCTGAACAAGTGGGATCCTGGGGCCTGGCTATGCACCCCAGCCCACACACCCTTACCTCCACTCCTGCCCATCTGGCTTGCAGACTTTGGAAATGTACCCCAAGGGTGGGGGAATAATAACATCAAGACTGAAACAAACACAAAAACAAGGCTCTTCCCCAAATCCTTCCCCCAAATTTGTGAGACTTCACAGCCCTAGAGAGAAAAGTGGGAGAACCTCAGAACGTGACTAATGAATTTCCCGCCAACACTGACAGGCGGGAGCTGTGCCAGCTTGCTTTAATTCGTAGGATTAGAAGACATGTGACGCTTCTTGCCCCGGAGTCAGTTGCCTCGAATTCATTCCAGCTAGACCTAGTTTCCCTAGTAATCTGGGAGCGGTTTCGGTAGGTGGAAGGGTAGGGGAGAGTGGAAAGAATTCAAGAAGGTGGAGGAAGTAATAGGGGAGCTAGGGGCCAGAATCCCCTCCTGCTGCTTTCGGGCCCCAAGTCCGCGCCCCCGACTCCCTCCAAGAGAGGACAGCCCGCGCGCGGCCGCCCCTCCGGCTCCGACACAAACACACGCACGTGCGCCCCGCCCCCGCCGCGCGCACGCGCCCCGAGGCTCCGGCGGCGCCGACGGGCGCGCGCGCGGTGCTCGCTGCCCCCACTCCGCTCCCTCCGCTGGGATCGCGGCGCCTCCCGCTCCCCGCACCGCTCCACGCCGGACCCGCGGAATCGGAGGCGGCGGCCGTGGTCGGTGGGCTCTTGCAGGTGCAGCGGTCGAGGCAGCGGCGCGCGGGGAGCGGAGCGGAACCCGGCAAGTCCCCGGGAGGCGATGTGGCCGGGCGCGGGCCCCTGCGTAAGGCGGGCGCCGCGACAGGCCGGCCGGTGAGGCGCCGCTTGGGGGAGGCCGCGACGGAGCTCCCGGACCCGCCATGGGCTGAGACACGTCCTTGCCGAGCAGGTGCAGTGACCAGCGGTCCCGGGGGTGCTCGCCCCGACAGGCCCCGGGAACCCTCAACCCTGTCAGTAGGTGCCCTACCCAGCCGGTGCCCTGTTGACCTTCCCTCGGCTTCTCCCCAGAGGCGCTGCTGACCCCGCCATCAAACTCGGCCCCGTGCAGCACCTGTGAAACCAGCAGCCCCTAACATCCCGGGCATACCCCCATCCTACACTCCTGTGACCCGAGCCCAGTAGGCCCCTGTGCTCCCCTCCTCGGCCCGGTGTTTTGAGCCCACTGCTTGCACAGCGCTTGGAAACTACCCAGCATCTCTCTTCGTTTCTCTTCTAGGCCAACATAGGAGTGGGGGCGGAGTGGGGGCGGGGGGAGTGTGACAGAGAGGAGAAATGGTCAGCCCTTCCCTGCAGAGGCCCTGGTCACCCCCAAACCCCTCCTCCCTCTCTCTCAAGCCTGTAGTGAAAGTGCCCCTTCCTTATCCCACCAGAACATGCCGGGGTGACTCTCTCCCAGATCTTCCTTGTGGCCTTCCTCGCCTTTACCAGCGACACTATGCAACCCCAGCGTGACCCTCGAGGCCTCTGGCTCCTGCTGCTGTCCTTGTTCCTGCTCCTCTTTGAGGTGGCCAGGGCCGGCCGGCCGGTGATTAGCTGCCCTGCCGCCTGCCTGTGCGCCAGCAACATCCTCAGTTGCTCCAAGCAGCAGCTGCCCAACGTGCCCCACTCGTTACCCAGCTACACCGCACTGTTAGACCTCAGCCACAACAACCTGAGCCGCCTGCGGGCCGAGTGGACCCCCACACGCCTGATCCACCTGCAGTCCCTGCTGCTGAGCCACAACCACCTGAACTTCATCTCCTCCGAGGCCTTTTCCCCAGTCCCCAACCTGCGCTACCTGGACCTGTCCTCCAACCAGCTGCGTACGCTGGACGAGTTCCTGTTCAGTGAGTTGCAGGCACTAGAGGTGCTTCTGCTCTACAACAACCACATCGTGGCGGTGGACCGCTGCGCCTTCGATGACATGGCCCAGCTGCAGAAGCTCTACCTGAGCCAGAACCAGATCTCCCGATTCCCCCTGGAACTGGTCAAGGAAGGAGCCAAGCTACCCAAGCTCACCCTCCTGGATCTCTCGTCCAACAAGCTGAAGAACTTACCGCTGCCCGACCTGCAGAAGCTGCCCGCGTGGATCAAGAACGGGCTGTACCTTCATAACAACCCCCTGCACTGCGACTGTGAGCTCTACCAGCTCTTCTCCCACTGGCAATACCGGCAGCTGAGCTCCGTGGTGGACTTCCAGGAGGACCTGTACTGCATGAGCTCCAAGAAGCTGCACAACGTCTTCAACCTGAGCTTCCTCAACTGCAGCGAGTACAAGGAGCGCGCCTGGGAGGCCCACCTGGGGGACACCTTGACCATCAAGTGCGACACCAAGCAGCAGGGGATGACCAAGGTGTGGGTGACGCCTAGCAACGAACGGGTGCTCGATGAGGTGGCCAACAGCACGGTGACGGTGTCCGAGGACGGCAGTCTGCATTTCCAGCAGGTGCGGGTTGAGGATGCGGGTGTGTATACCTGCTATGCCATGGGGGAGGCTTTCAACGAGACCCTGTCTGTGGAGTTGAAAGTGTACAATTTCACCTTGCACGGCCACCATGACACCCTCAACACAGCCTATACGACCCTCGTGGGCTGCATCCTCAGTGTGGTTCTGGTCCTCATATACCTGTACCTCACCCCTTGCCGATGCTGGTGCCGGGGTGTCGAGAAACCGTCCAGCCATCAAGGAGACAGCCTCAGCTCGTCCATGCTTAGCACCACACCCAACCACGATCCTATGGCTGGTGGGGACAAGGATGATGGTTTTGACCGCCGGGTGGCCTTCCTGGAGCCTGCTGGTCCCGGGCAGGGCCAAAACGGCAAGCTCAAGCCAGGCAACACCTTGCCAGTGCCCGAGGCAACGGGCAAGGGCCAGCGGAGGATGTCGGATCCGGAGTCGGTCAGCTCGGTCTTCTCTGATACACCCATTGTGGTGTGAGCAGGATGGGTTGGTGGGGAGATTCTGCCCCAGGAGAGGTAACGCACCCCTGAAGGATATGAGGGGATGGAAGAGCGGGCTGGCTGCCCAAGGGAGTGGGTTCCCCCCGACCTCCAGGGAACTGGTCACAGGTACAACAGCTGGCAAGTCCTCAACCAGGGTGTGGCTGCCACGATTTTCAAATAGGGATATACTAATCCTCAGGCAAGTGCTACACCCTTACCCCCCAAGCCCTGGGAATTCTCCTTGAGGTGGAGGAAGAGGAGCATGTCTGAGTTGGGCGGGAATGAGGAAGGGGTCGGGGGAAGAGCTGATTCCCTAAACTTTTCGAGGTCATCCTTAGCTCCTTAAGAGAAAATCATCTGGGGGAAAAATTTTTTTTCTATCTCTGCCCACCCACACCTGTGATGTTGTGTGTGTTGGGGGGCGGATCTTCCACAGGAGCCACACTGGGGAAGAGCTGGGGTGTCTTCTTTGGCCAGGAAGTCATACTTCACAGCTGGGGAAATTGGAAACCTTTGGAAAAATGAGTCAGGAAAAGGCTGAGACCTCAATCAGTAACGCTCCCCAAAGCTGTTGTGATTTCCCACTAATGCCTCTCTTTCCCGATGAGTCCTGGACGGACGGATCTTTGCGGGAGCCTGGCCTATTGCCTGTGAGGTACGACAACAACGTGAGACGTGGTCTCTGTGCCAGGCCCTGGAACCAGGGGCACAGAGGGATACAGCTGGACCTGAAGGGTCTGTGTCACGGCACGGGTGCCGGCACAAAACTCGTAAATGGGGCATTAACTCCAGGTTTGCTAATTCTCTGGTTGGTGAAACCCTTGGTTAGCACTTGGTTCCCAGCACCTGTGTGTTAGACCAGGGTGGGGGCTGCTGAAGGCAGAGATTTTATGCATGCCTGCCACAGACCTGGGAAGGGGGGCCACTTCAACCCTAGGAGGAGGAGGAGAGTAAACCAGCCTCTGTTACGTAGCATTCAGCTGGGCCTGCCTGGTTTCCTAATGCCATCTCTTCTCTCAGTCTCCTTAACAAGCTCAGGTAGGATTGAGTTTTCCCTAATATGCTGCTCTGCCAGTGGAGGAGACTGGAGAGTCTGGCCCGCAGGCGCGTGAGACTGGGCCTGAGGACGGAGGGGACCGGTTACGGATCTCTATGTTGAGAAAGCAGGCTTGGTCCTCTCTTAGAGCTCATCCTGCTGCAAAGCCAAAGCATGGGATTTCATCACCCAGGGGGGTGGAATTGGATGGTCTCTGCCCCAGAATAGCAAGCTGGAGTGCTGCTTGGAGTTCTGCCCCTCTCCACAAGGTTCCAGGCAGTCTTGTTAACAGAGACACTGGCACTAAACTTTCCACAGGAAAGTTCTGCCGCCGCCATCCCTCTCAGCCAAAGGTGTGTGCAGTTGCTGGTGGTCAGGCCGGGGGAACTTAAGAGCAGACCCAACATTCCCTTCCATCCAGGGTTGCAGAACACTTTGGGTATGGAGATGACTGCGCCCTTTGACTATCCCGCAGGCCCAGGGAGACTGGTGCTCTGAGCTTTGGCAAAGGGATGAGCAGGGCAAAGGTGAACATGTTCTCTGACATTGGTCTTTTTCAGTGTCTCCCCTTCTCCCAACCAAGCTCCCTGTCCATTGGAAGTTCTCCAGATCTTCTGGTTTTCGGACCTGCACTCTAGGTTCCAAGGGGTATATCCTCTACCTGTGAGTGAGGGCTGCTTGCTAGGAGGGCCTGACTCCTGCTGCCTATTAAGATTGGGAAAGGGGACTGGAACTCAACATCTTCCTTGTCTGTTCCTGGGATGTCAAGACTGCTGTCCATCCTTTCTCAGTAACTTAGTTTGTCAAGAGAGGTGCAGCATTTCCCTCAAGTACTTGCATGCTCCTGGGTATGCATGCTTCTAAGTGCGCAAGCACACTAGCGCCTTGACTCCCCTCAGGACGGTGATTCTGCAGTCCCCGCTAAAGTCCCCGGTCACAGTGGGTTCCACCTATGTGTCCAGCCTCATGCACACAGCTATCTTGCTCCGTAGGAGAGACAGTGACCACGCCAGGCTCCCCAGATACAAACTCTTCTACTTTTAATTTCCAAACTCCCTGAAGCTTTCCCCGCACATCCGTGGCACTGAGTAACTTCTCTAGGAAGGCTGGAGTTAGGAGAACAGCAGGCTGGCGACCTGGGGAGGAGGGATATTGAGGAACTGGCTGGTTCCTCAGACCCCTCAGAAACCTTCTCAGATTAAAGACAATATACATGAGAAATAAATGCAGAACTAGGTCAATGATGGCCCCAGAAGGAGACGGATAGGGAAATAAGCAGCTGTAAGTTGTTCTTCCTTCGTTAACTGCCCTGGAAAGATAAGGGCATGAAGGAAAAGTCGTCTTGTTATATTCCAGAGCCTTCTGAGGATTTTGGTCCTGGCCGCCCTCCTCAGACTTATTAGGGCACTGGGAGAAATCTCATCTCCATGCTGTAGTTTCCCACTGGGCACACCACCTAGGGCTCTGAAAATCTTTATAAAATAGATGTCGAGTGAAGTTGGCCTTCTGGAGCATTTTGAGCTCCTGAGGACTAAGAGGGCCAATTTCTTCAGAAGTCCTACCCAGCTTAGGGAATAAGAAAAGACCCTGAGGCCCTGCGTCTCCCTACTGTATCCACTAGGTCGGCCCCTCGTTTGAAATACTGGTAGATGTGTCTGGCTGCCCCACCAGGACATTGAACTATTAGCCTCTTCCCATGGTTTCAGTTGATAGAACCCAAAGGTAGCTTTCTACTTGGGGGATTAAGTACTCAGCATATATAAGCTCACTAGAACCTTGTGTAGGAAACTGCCAGGTCTGATCATAAGAACAAGCTGAGAAATCTCTCCCTCCCTTCCCCCCACCCTGAACCCATAAACCAGACATATCTCCCAGGAAGCAGGTGTCCCTGGAGACAGAATATGGCAGGGCTCTACAATCTGTCTATGTGATTATTGTGATCTTTTTTTCTTTTCCCTGTATTTATGGGGCTCCTAGGAAGGGGCCAGGAGAGGGTACAGCCCAGCTGGGGACAGTAAAGCTGACTGATTCCCATTTTCTGTGTGTTCTTACCTCTGTACTTCCTTGTCGCCCTGCTGGCGAAGCAAGCAGGCCTCCCTGTGTCCAGGACCCTGTCCCTCCCACTTATGTACACCCAGACTGGCAAACCTTGAGCCTCTGGGCTCTGAAAACTAGACCATGATCATTAAACCTGGCTTGAGTCTCCATTTGGGCAGTCTGTGACTGGTTTATTTATCTTTTCAGCCTATGGGTGGGGCTCACTGTGCCTCCTAAGTGTGTGGCCTAAGGAGAGGATTTTTAAATGCTATTTTTTTTAACATTTTATTTATTTATTTGACAGAGAGAGACACAGTGAGGGAGGGAACACAAGCAGGGGGAGTCAGAGAGGGAGAAGCAGGCTTCCCGCTGAGCAGGGAGCCCGATGTGGGGCTCCATCCCAGGACCTATGACCTGAGCCGAAAGCAGACGCTTAATGACTGAGCCACCCAGGTGCCCCTTAAAGGCAAGGGTAGAATCCACATCTGGGCATGAAAATAGACCAGGGTCAACGAACTTTCTTCTGTGAAGAGCCAGACAGTAAATACGTTAGGCTTTGCAGGCCAGACGCTCTCTGGTAGAGCTACTCAGTCGGGCCATGGTAGCAGGATGGCCACCACAGATAGTATGTGAACTGATGAGTAAGGCTCTGCTCCAGTAAAACTTTATTTATACACATTGAAATTTGAATTTCATATCATTTTCATGTGGCTTTTGAGTTTTTTCAACCATTTAAAAATATAAAAACTTTATTAACCCACAGACCATACAAAACCCAGCAGTGGCTGGTTTTGGCCAGCAGACCATAGTTTCCCAACCTGATAGATTCTCAAAAGAAATGTCACTGATGCCGTGGCAGCAGAGAGTTTAGAAATTCCTTCACTTGGGGCTACTGCCTATGGATAGTGGAGTCTTCCTGGATCCCTGGGGAGAAGGGCTGCCTCCCCACAGAGGTCTCTTAAAGTCTAGATGAAGCCTGCTGACTGGGCTATGGAAAACCACTTGCACTGGAGTAAAAAAAAGTCAGTGGAAAGCAGCTCAGTTTCGGTATTTTGATTATTACCTGTTTTTTTTTTTTCCTACTGTAAATGGTAACTTTTAGTTTGGCTCAGAGCATATTAAGTGGATGGGCAGATTAATATTCATTGACAGTTTAATGTGTCCTAGGCATTGCATAGAACAGAGAAATGGAACCCCCCCATTCTTGGTACAGACGTAGCCTACCAGAAATTGGACCAGAGTCTACTAAACTCTGAACATGCAAATTCTTTGGCTATTCTCTTGGTACTTCTAGAAGGGGATTGTCATGGTAGAATCCGAGAGGGGAGAGGAAATGGTATAAGGAAAACAGAAATTAAAAACTAGAATTTGAATCATTACCTAATTTCCTGTATTGATAAAATCTTGCCCAAAGGGCAGCCCTCCTCTATCTGGAAAGTTGTCCTGTTCTCTTCATGAGGAACCACCAAAGTGATGGGGGGCGGGGGGAGTCACTCACCAGCCACATCAGACACATCAACCTTGGCAGGCAAGTGAAATGGCAGATGTCGATGCCAGAGTGCCCCCATAGTCTACATTTACATGGCATTTTTTCATCTTTTTAAAGCAGTTTTTGCTGCGGCTGACATTGGCCGAGAAGAGGACGCTGGTAAAGAGAATAGGTCTGGGAAGACTCCTGGGTGTTCTCCCATCATGGCCTGTGCCTAGCCCTGTCTCTGAGCCTGAAAAATTTTGGTGCTCCTTTCCACCATCATGCCAAAGAAGTCCATGGCTGCATCTCAGCGCCCCCACCCCCAAGGCACAAGAAACTCCCTAAGGTTCTGGTCAAGATTGCAATTTTGTCTGCCATGTCTTGCGGCATTCTCCTTAGCTCCCCGTAGGTGGCATTTCAGGGGAGTGGGGGAGGCTAATACGACAGCTGCCTTGTAGAACAGAACCTGAGAGTTCAGTTGCACTGACCAGCTTCGTCTCCTTTCCTCTTGATTTCTCACCTCCTTCCCTTTGCAGTTGTAGTTCTTGTACCGCTGACCTTGTCCCGCAAGAAACCACTTTCCCCATCCACACTGTAGAAAAGGCTCAGACCTGTGCAGTAGGAAGGCTGGCTTTTCTGGTCTGCTACATCGAGCCTTTGCTTCCTCTCCTGGGGCTTGAGAGAGGAAGGCTAAGGCAGCTGCCACATCAAGCCCCTTCATAGGGCTTATACGCCATCGGGTAGGAGATCCCAAGTGATAAAGATACATAGACCTGCCCTGAGGCCTTCCAATCTCCATCAGCACGGTTACTGTCCCAGAAACATAGAAGGCGTGGAACCGTGGACTAAGAGAACCATCCTCCATGAGCTAGGACACAGAGCCCTGCAGGGAGCCTTCCAGGCACCCTATGGCACTGGCATACATAAGGTGAGAGTCACTGGCACCAAAGTTAGGGGTGTGTGCATGCATATGTGTGTGTCTTGCACAAACATGCACACAGAGTGAGGATCACCGCAGCTGGACAGAGCTTGGTGCTGCTTTCCCTTCACCTCCCACTGCTCCCTCGCTTGGCCATAGTTGGCTTTTGGTGGGGTCCAGCCGGAAAGGCCCAGTTCCATCCTGGGCATCCTTAGAAAGCATGGGAAGATAACTCACAATCTGCTTTAAAGAGAGGGGTGCTGGGGGCCCCTCATGTGTACTCAGTGAGACAGAGCTGGGGCCTCTGGTACCACAGAATGGCCTGAAGTAGCTGTTTAATCTGCTTTTAGTGGAGATTGAAAAAAATCATCTGGGAAATTCTGACGATAACGGGTAGATTAAAAACTGGGGCTCTTATTCCCTGCACATTGGTGACTAGCCAAACCTTCTGGGTGGATGGGTGGGGGAAGGCTGTCTTACTGGAGGTATTTTGGGTCTGCTTTAAGCTTAGCCCCGTGCTGTGCTGGGAACTGTCTCCTTCAAACCACCCTGAGTCTGGGGCCCTGTGGTTCTGCACTGTCACCTAGGTCTTCTCTGTGACTGTGCTGGTGAGACGTGCCGGGGCTATGCCCACAACACCTCACTAGTGTCTCATTGCCAGATCCCAGGTTAGTAAAAAAAAAAAAAAAAAAAAAAAAAAGTTAAAAACCCGAATGCACAATACACAGCCTCTGCACGCCTGTGATTCCTGCCTCCGCGTGCACCCCAGGCGGACTGCGGGCAGTTCTCAGACAAATGGAATGGAAAGTATCCTTCCCCTAATTTAACATTTAAATAGAACTGCCTTCCTGGTGTGTGTGTGTGTGTGTGTGTGTGTGTGTGTGTGTGTGTGTGTGTGTGTGTGTGTTTTAATTCCTATAAAGTCCTTTAAGGAGGAGGGGACTGGATCCTCCCCCACAAGCCTGTAACAGGGAAAGAGAAGCCTGTGACCAAGCTAGGTGCCGCGTGTCACACCTCTGCATCTCCAGTGTCTGGTATGAAGGCCTGAGGCTGGCCTTGCTCAGCCTGGAGCTACAGGGGAAACCAGAGTGAGGGAGGAGAGCAGTGTTGTGTCCATTACCGTTGCTCCTGCCTTCCTGGCTGGACTGCTCCACTCTGCTTTTCCTTCAGAAGTGCAGAATTAGGTAGGAGAGACTAGACAGACGTGGGACCTGCTCTAGGAACTTCAGGCTGGATGAGGGAACAAGTGCACTGACTTCCAAATTTACAATCAGCCCCATGCCCTGAAACCACCAGGCAGGCAGCACTTAGGGCTGGCTTCGCTGGGGTCATAACTTTGGTCACAGAGTGCATGACAGCTGACCTTGCACCTAGCAGGAGGAAATGTGAGTGTGTTCCCTTTTGATGGCCAAAAAAACAACCTGGGACTTGGGTCCCCGTGGCCTCGTATCCGTAACCGTTAACCGCCCCCCTGAAAGAAGCATCAAACCCAGAGCCAGGCCGAGTAAGAGAGAGTCAAGGATAAGAACATACTTAGAAACACACCTGTTTCCATTTGTTTAATGCTTTGGACTTTCCAGTGCCTGTTAACATGCGGTCTCTGCTGACCCTCACAACACCCCTGTGAGGTAGGGGGAGCAGTGAGCCGCTCACCTGTGGCCACACTGCTGTTAGGAGCCCAGCAAACCTAGTCCTGGCTCCCAGGTCAGTGCTGTGCTTTTCACTGCCTGATCCACAGGCTCTTAAGTCAACCAGATACAGGGGCAACAGAGCACTAACCCAAAAACCTCCCTGTTCCCTAAGCCCCCAGTAATGCTGAGACTGGGGCATCAGGGCCAGCACTGCCATTCTCAGCAGAGCCTACACTGTGATCCCCACGTCTGCCTTTGTCAAGTGAGAAGGCCTTAGTAATTTACTCGGGGAGTGCTCGGAGGCCCACTCCTGGAGGAAAGAAGCCTCAAGCCACAGCTAGTAAGTGACCCTCTAACCGCCCCCCCTGCTCTCCCCATTCCATTACACTCCAGCCGCCCAGGAGGAGGGGGAAGGTGAGGGCTGGCTGACTCAGCCTGCAAGTGCCTGGAGCTCTGGAGCTGAAAGGCCCCAGCACTGTGCAGCTAATGATTATTATTAACTCTGAGCAGGCCTTGGCACAGCAGCCAGCTGGCTCAGGGAGGATGCCTAGATCTCCCACAGCGAGGTTTGAAAAACAAGACCCAGAGCAGCCATGCACAGGGGTGGAAGGGTGGGGACAATGAGAAAGAAGGGACAGGCTGGTGTCAGGAACCGGGAGGGGCAGTGTGCCCTGGGGGGCTATACGGAGAGGAGGAACAGGCCAGCAAGGGAGAGCAGCCCACCTTTGATGCAGCTCAACAGCCAAGGGGAGGCTGGAAGACTTCCCCAGACACAGCGCCCTGCCATCCAACACAAACCCCAGCCCCAGGCAGGTGCGGGGTGGGGGAGGGTGTGCTCCAGGGAAGGCGTGGTTGGTGGTAGGGGGAGATGTGAGAGGTCTGAACCCAGAACAGTAATCCTGTTACCATTTGGATTTGGTTACAAAAAACATCTACATTTCTAATGTCCTCAAGGTTGAGTTTGAAATATAATCATATTTGGAATCAAGTCTTAGTGAGCCTGATATGCAAATTTGTGCAAATGACATGCAATTTTTTTTTTTTAATTTGAGCACCCTGGTTGGTGGTGGGTTTTTTTTGTTTTTTAAAGGCAAAACAGGCTGACTACTAGCAGCTTTCCCTAGCCAGGGAACAAGGGCAAAAGGGCAGTCATTTGCTTCCTCCCCCCAAGGCCTCTGCCTCATTGTGGAGGTGCCCAGCTAACATCCCAGATGGGGAGATACAGAGAGGTGGGGAGAACAGAGGGAGGAGGGCTAAGGGAGGAGGAAACGCACGCAAGCAGGAGGCGTGTGCAACCGGCAGCCACCCAGCTCCCAGCTGGAGGAAGAGTGCCCTGGCACTGAGGTCTAACGGTTGTCCAGCTGCTGCCCCAGGATGTGAGCGTAGGTGGCGATGGAGGGAGAGATGCAGAAGGGGGAGGGAAGTGTCCCCCCCCCCCCACAATCTGGCGGACCAGGAAGAAGGGCTCCTCCTGGTGACCTACTCCCCATAATGCAGTCAGACAGGCTCTGCAGAAGACCACCTGTGCCCTCCTCTCTGCCCTGTGCCCCTGCCCTCCAGGCCTCCTGGTCAGAGAGGTGACAGCTGGGGCCCCTTCCTCCTGCGGAATATAAATGACTTCCCCCTTCCTCCGAGGGCTGGGAATAGACATCAGCTGGCACAGCCCACGCAAACTACCGGCTGTCACCCCGCCGGCCCGCCTGCCCAGCAGCCCCCGCACCACCTGGGAGCAGGCGACATCTCAGGCAGGCTCAGGCTTTATAGCGCTGGCTGCCTGGCTCGCAGAAGATGGTGAACCTCACCGCACTCCATCACCCTGCCGTAGACAGAGTGAGACTCCCAGCATTGGCTGTGATGGGGGAGAGGAGACAGTCCCCGAGCAGTGACCCTCAATACCAATGTCCCTCATGCCGTGCCGGGCACCATCTCTTCCAAGTTCAGACCACACTGGGTAGTCTGAGAGGGGAGAGAAGGCAAGCGGACAGGAATAATCACCTCTGAAGGTGCAGAGACCCTCAGTTTAGATGCTCCCAAGTCTGGAGAGCTCCCGGGAGATGCCATCTGACCCAGTGAGATCCGCTCAGAGGACTTCTGCCCTTGCAGTCCCCATTCCTAGACTGTTAAACCACGCCAACCTCCTTGCTTCTGAACCACTTAGAGAGGGAGGTCTTCAATCTTAGGAAAAGCCAGGGCATCTAAATTACTGCCATCTAGGAACTCCTGCCCTGCTCCTGGAACCTGGGGCTCCAGCCCCTTCACCCAGGCCTCCTACAGCTTCCACTGAGCTGTCTATCCACCTCAACACCAGCTTTCCTGGCGTGGCTGTCTTCAGTCCTTGCCATAGTCTATGGAGGTCCACCTCCAACTGAGCCGGACCACAGTTAAACCAGTCTGGCACCCAGCTAACCACTGAGGAAAGCCTGGGGAACTACCCTCAGTTTGGAACAAGGAGTGGGTTTCTGCAGGGAAGAGGGCCCAGCCCCTTTTTGCCAACTGGCACCACACTCAGCCCCCTCCTGGGCCAAAGAGCTGGCAAGAGATAGCAACTGAGAAGAGCTTAATTGAGAAGGGGAACCAGGGAGACTTTGTTTTTCCTAGATCAGAATAGCCCTACCCCACTTCCTTAACTCTTATTTTTTCTAAAAACTTTGGAATACCTCCACAAAGATATGTGCTAGGGCATGAACCTGAGCCCTAGGAAGGGCTATGAGAGGTTCAGGACAACTGTGCCACTCAGAACACGTGGCAGGGAAAGGCGCTCACCCATGTCCTGCAGCCCTCAAGCCCAGATTCTGAGGTGGGCTGAAGGATGTTCTTAACCGAGCTAAGAAGCCCAGCCAGGAGCCAGAGGCTTGCTGAAGCCAATGCCCTTCCGCTCCTACAAAAGCTTTAAAGTGACTTCAGTGCTTTTAACTGTCTTGGAGTTCAAGAAAGCCTCATCCAGGACTCTTCTCTCCACAGTGCCTGACCCCCTGTGCCCTAGTCCAGGAGCCCAATCAGCAGATTCCTGGAAGGCCATGAGGGCAGACCTGTCCCTCCAAAGGGATAGCGGGATAATGAATTTAGGAATGACATCCTGAGTCTGCTTAGCGGTCTAGACCACGGTCCAGAGAGGCATCAACCTGACAGACACTGAATGTTGGAGATTGTTTAGAAACACTTACCCATGACACAGATGCAGAAACTGGTCCCAAGATGTGTGACTTGCCTAAGGTACCCAACAGACCCTACAAAAACCATAACCCATGGTCTCCCTCCACACTGCTTTCTCGAAGACCCCCCACCCCCGCCAAAACCACTGTTGTCATTCATAAGTTACCGGAACCCAATTCTCCATCAGACACACAGGCAAGAAATGACTGTGAACACCCTCACCACCACCACCCAAAACTTCTGTCTCCAATCAAGAGTGGAGGCTTCAGGATCAAGCCTCCCCCAAGCCCTGCTCACCACCTTCCACTGGCACCCAGTATACTTCCCCACTTTGACCCACTGAGTCATCATCAGAAATAGCACTTTGTGTTTCTGCACCTGCTGGCCCAGCTAAGAAGTACAAAACCCCTACTACTTCTGAAATGGATCCCCTGAAGGTCATCAAAGGGAACATTTAGGTTCGAGGCAAGTGTCCCACCTATATTCAGAGTTCGGAGGAACTCACATTTCCATTTTCTTCTTTGGCAAGTAGGAGCTGGAGATCTGGTGCATGATCACCAGGGCCGGATAGAGGGGGAGGGCCAGGCACAGGTACCAGGCTGTGCCTTTGATCTGGGCCTGGAACCACACTGAGTACATGCCCAGGAGCACCGTTACTGTAGCCAGCAGATAGACTACCAGTCCACAAGTCAGATGGTAGAGCTTGAGGCGAGCCACTCTTGAGACCCTGGCTGCTCGAGGACAGAGGAGGCAGAACCCACACAGTGCCTGACCACTAGTGGCCATCAGTGTCAGAGCCCCTACCCAGCTGTGCCAGGACACCAGGTGGGGCAGCTCACTGCGGGTCCTGCTGAAGATGATGAAGCCCAGGCCCAGGGCTGCACAGAGGATGGCCAGGGTCTGCCCTGCCCAGTGGAGCCGGATCCGGGCCTTGCGGGAGCAGAAGAAGAACAGGGAGTGTTCAGGCGAGAAGAGTAGGATGGCCTCAGCCATGCAGAGGCAGAACTGTGAACACAGGAGAGGGCCAGTGAGCCTCAGGCCCAGCGTGGAGGCCTAAGGAAAAGGAGGTGCTCTCATACATCCAGACAAGGATGACAAAGGGTGATGGCTAAACAACTCCACCCCACCCCCCGACCTCCTGCCTCACAGGTCAGCATTTCTGGGCACAAGTGGGAATCAACACTTGAGTGGAAGTCTTATCATTCAGGCTGACTGGCATGCTGACCTCCTCCACAGGCAATGACTCCCTATTTCTTAACCAATGTTAAGCAAATCTATAGCAAATGTTAAACTGCCTCCTGAATTTTGCGAGTGGGGGATAGGGGGTAGGGGAGTTGGGGAGGAGAGGTGATGGCATACCACCACTACTACTTCCTCCTTTCAGACCCTAGGAGAGAAAGACACATCTTCCATACCCTCCCAACACCCTTCAACCACCTGACATTAACTACAGCCCAGCCTTCCAGGTCTCCCAATCGAGTTGCAGGGGACGATGGAACCCTCGCTCTTTCCCCCACCTCTCTGAGCCTTAGAAAAAGGCTGAGCCTCTGAAGACCTGATGCTTCCCTACTGGGCATTTCCAAACAAATCCGCTGCAGAAAGAAACTCAAACTCACCGCCAAGGCCATGAATACAGGGTGCCAGGAGAAAAGACCTAAGAATCAAAGAGAACAGACTGACTGCTGGGCACCATGTTTCTGCCCCTGTGGCTGGCTGGAACCCAAACAATCCGGCTACAGGGGACAGGTCAGTGCACTATTCCCAGCCCGAATGAGGAACTCCGTGCAAAGTGGAGCAGCCAATCGGGCTTAAGGTGAGCAACCAAGGGGGCAAACATACACCAGTCTGGCCTGGCTTCCCCATTCGGCAGCTCAGCTCGGCAGCTCGCAGCTGTCAGCCCATCCAAGGGTGGACCTTGGCCTCCTTTACTTGCATCCTCCACGAGGGGCTCCGCTTCTGTTGAACTGGTGAGTTCAACTGAGTGTCTGCCTTCCGGCCCCCGCGCCCAAAGCCCCACCCTCCCAGGACCCACCTCCCGGGGCCCGCCCCACCACGCCGTTACTACCTCTCCACAGCTCGCCCCTCCACTGCGGGGGTCCCCACTCCGGGTCTCGGAGCGCTCCCAGCGATGCTCCTCTAGCATCCCGGCTCCGCCCCCTTCCCTGGCCCCGCCCCGCCTTGCACACTCACTGGTTCCTGGCCGGGACAACACAGTCAGGAAGATGGTGAAACCCAAAGCCACCAGGTGCGCCAAGATCCCACTGCCTGTCCGCAGCCAGAGGGTCAGTCTCGGCTCCCTCTCGGGAGCGGGAACCAGACCTGCCTCCAGGGGCTGCATGGCCGGGCCGGGCCGGCGCACACTCCCAGCGGCTGAAGCGCGTCTTCCGGGTTTGCGATCGCGGAGGCGGCCGCTGCTGCGGGAGAGGCCCCTCCCCCGGCCGCCGCCGACACTACGGCGGCCTCGCCCACAGCGCCCTCTGGGGGCTGGGGGGAAAGCGCGTCCGCCTTGGAGAGCCTGGGGCCGGGGCAGAAGGCGACCAGACAGCAGGTGGCCAGCCGGGTTTCTTCTGTCAACCTCGTTTGTACCTTTCTGTCCACAAGGGCTTACGTATCAAGTAGCCTGTGGAAATTACACTTATGGCAACTGATTCCACCCATACCCCAATCACAAACTTCGCACGATGAACCAAGAGTGTGAAACCAGTGCTTTGAACTGTCTTCCAGAAACACTGGATTTCTCAGCTTGCCCACGCCCTCCTGCCGTCCCTTCTTCTGGCTTGTTAAGGGAGTTAAGAGTCCTCCCTGCCTAAAAGCAAGGACAGTGGAAGGTAAGGGCCAAGCCAGAAAATATTGCCCATGCCTGGTGAGTTCAGGTTTGAGGACCAAAGGAGGGGGGTACAACTGTGTCACCCCTGTTGGCACACTAGCCTCCAGTGACATACATGGAAGAACGAGGGCACTCCCAGCCCTTCCCACCTCCACACCATCTGCTCAGCCCTGGGAAGCCAGGTGATCCTGAGGGACCAGGACCTCCCACATTCCTGCTGCCTCCCACAGGGTAAGTTTCATAAGTGATCATACCTTTCCCCTTCCTGCCTCCAAAAAGGAGTAGTTCAGCTTAAGGAGGCCTACCTGGGAGAGACTCTACCTCTTCCTGAAGGGCAAACCCACAGGGACCAAAACAGCCTGTCCCACAGAAATCACGGACATCATTAGAGCAGTTACCAACTTAATTCGAGCTCCCCCAGTGGTTGAGAAAATGAGGCTGCTAGGGAGAGACGGCAAGAGCAGGAACAGCTGAAGAGATTGAGGCAATAGTTCAGAGACAGGATGAAGGCCCGGCAGTGCTGGAAGACTGGAAAAGGGCCCAGGCCGACTCCCACAGGCCCTAGGGGCAAAGACCTGAAAGGAGAGCCGGAGGAGTGGCTCCCTTGCCCCTGTTGTTTCCCTTCCCAGCCGGATAGGAGTCATCTCTGGGATAAAGATTCAGGTGAGCCCTTCTTGCTCCGAGCCATATGCCTCATCATCCACTCTGGAGAGAAGACTCCCCCATGACACAAACCCTGGCCATTCCCACACCGTTTAGACAAAAATATAGGAGCATAAGAGACCTCTGCAGGCAAGCGCCAGGAGCTGGAGTCTGGCTGCCTATCATCTCCACCTCCTGGGGTGCGGATGGGGACAGCAAGGACGCTCATTTTATTACATCTTTTTCCTTCCTTTTCTCTGTTTCTGTTTTTACATTTTCTTAGCAGCAACAGAACAGGGAGACAGTCTTGAGGTATTTTAAAGAGTTTTTTTCTTAAAAAAAATAATATAAAGTTATAAAAAGCGGCAGCAGCCTGGGGCCCGGATCTGGAGGGGAGGAGGTGCTGGCGGCTCCATCGTGGTGGGCAGGCACTTTCTTGTTAATGAGCTTTCGACTGCAGGAAGACAAGAGGCAAGAGACGCGGTAAGGCTGGGGGCCTACCAGTCCTGCTACCCAGTGAACTGTGTGGACCATGAGAGCTAAAGCTTGCATTCTTCCTGGCTGGGCTGCTGCCCAACGATGGGTGAGGGGAAAAATGAATGCCAGTGGAGCGGGGACAGCCTAAGAATGTCCGTGCACACATGCGCACACACATGCGGGCATGGTCCAACTCACTACTCTCGTAAGGGTGCCAGAGGAGTGGGTATGCATCTGGCCTGTGCCTACACCAGGAGGGCACCCAACTTCTTGCTGTGGGCAAGCCCCTCCTGCCCTCCTATGGACAGCCCAGTG
The DNA here is from genome assembly GCA_004024625.1 of Mellivora capensis. Taxonomy (NCBI): domain Eukaryota; kingdom Metazoa; phylum Chordata; class Mammalia; order Carnivora; family Mustelidae; genus Mellivora; species Mellivora capensis. The sequence continues at coordinate 21,592 of PISX010015746.1, forward strand.
TGTGCTACTCCAGGGCTCCCGTCAGAAGAGGCGCATAAACCAGCTGCTGGCTTTCCCAGAAACCCTGGAGGACTTTCCTGGCGCATGAAATTCTGGAAGCAGGCACATATGCTTACAAGGACCTCAGGTGGCATGTCTGGCTTTCTAGGCCCTGAGGCCCGGAGGCAGAACCCATGAACAAGACCAGCCCACCCACTCTGCCACCCAGCATATCAGGCCACTGCTTAGGGACCCACTCTCAACCCCACTGCCCAAACCTTTCCCATCAGAGTTCATGAAGTCCAGCTTCCTTTCCTTCGGGGGACAGGTGTGGCTCCAGTTCCTGGTGTGAAGGCCACAGCCAGATCAGAAAGTGACCCTTTTGTTAAAACAGAAGGAGGTGTGGGGGCAGGGGACAGGCAGCATCTCCTCAGCTCAAGGGAGAGACAGATGGGGGAAGGTCCATCAAGCAAAAGCTGGGTCACCTTTCAAAGAGCTGACCTACCTCTCCCTAGAGGAGATGGCCCGGGAACTCTCTCAACTTCCCCTTTCAGAATCCCTTCCCTGCACAAACACTTAGCACCTTCTCTGTGCCGGGTTCCCATTGTGCGCTCTACCCTGGTCCATCCTGATCTCTCCCTGCCCATGCTCTCTAGAGAGCTGGGCTGGTACCTTCAGTGTAGAACACTTCTCCTCAAAGGCCATGGCAGGACCCGGCTTCTTGCGGCGCACGGAGCAGGCCGCATCGGCACGGGTGCTGGCCTGGCAGTGCTTGGGCTTCACCGGCCGGCAGTAAGTGGCCAGGTTTTTCCGCTTCTTGGCTACCTCCTCCTCGGAGAGACAGTTGGTGGGCAGGGCCTTGGCTGGGTGTCCGGCTGCTCCCCGGCTGTCCAGCTGAGAAGACTTGATGGGTGTCGGGGGTTGATGAGGGGAGCCCCGACAGTCCAGAGGCCCTGCCCGCTTCACTCTTGGCCCCACCGTCCCATTGAGCCCCATGCCCAGGGCTGTTTTAGTCTTGGCCGAGAGGCCCCGGCAGCCAGAGGGTTTGCCTTTTCCAGAGGGCTCCAGGATGCAGGTCCGTTTGAAGGTGGTGGGGCCGGGGGATAACTTTCGCTTTCGAGAAGGGGCCTCCACCTCAACCCCGTCCTTGCCTTTGGACGACTTGCTGGCCTTCGAAGGCGGGAGTTTGCTGAAGGATGGGGATGGCGTGTTGGCGGGCAGTGGTGAGGTGATGGCCTGGGTCCCCCCCATGCATTCTGCCTGGCTGCAGGCCGCGGCCACACTGGGGGAGCCTGCAGGGTAGCTGGGGACCAGGCTGCTGTCCTTGGCAGGGGGTGTGGAGACTGGGCAGGCAGATCTGGGGGGCAGGCCTGGAAGGCGAGGGCAGCTGCCTGTAGAGGACGGGCTCAGGGGAGCAGACAGTGGGGAGCTGACAAGGTGGGACGGAGGCTCAGCCGCAGGTGGGATCTTCCTACAGAAAAGAGAGCTCTGCTGTGACGCCAAGCAAGCAAGAGGACCTCCCCACCAACCTCCACCCAGCTCTCTGCCCCACCTAGAAATGGCCCACAGAGCCCCAGCCTTGCTGCCATCTGCTGGGAGATGCTGGAACTGAGGCTTAGGAAGAAAGCACAGGGGAAGACAGCTGTGAACTAGTATATGGACACATTAAGAACCTTATTTCAAATTTCAGTTTGGGCACCCCTATCCCTAGTTACCCAAAAGGTACTGGAAGTGATAGATAAGAGTCAGGCTTCACTCCCACACCCCCCCATTCTTGCCCTGCCTCGGCCCAGCCTCAGGCTGTCAAGTTCCCTCACCTCCTCTTCATTCTATCTGGGGTCTCGCCCGAACAGCCGAACCGCATCTACAGGTAGGTGAGAAGAATGAGGGCTTCTGAAGCCCATGGATGTCCGGGGCCCGGGGTCTAGGGAGGGCAATTCCAGGCCCAAAAGACTCACTTCCACATGTGTGAGCTGAGGTGCCGTTCCAGCATGGAGCTCAGTGCTGAGCAGAACCGGTCCAGCCGGCGGCTAAACACATAGCATCCTGGACTCACCAGCCGGCTCCCAAAGGTGCAGAACTAGAGGCAGAAGGAAGGGCCATGGTTAGCGGGGCCAGGGAGGCAGGGAGGGCGCCTGTGCAAAGGATCTGACCTCCTCCCCACGCTGTGGGCCGGGACGGCTGGGCCACCCCCCACCCCAGGTCCCTGCCCCAGGTCCTTACCGCCTGTGGCCGCGGGGGCCGGGTTGCATAATGGCAGTCAGGGGGGAGGTGGAGGTCGTCAGATGTCCCCTCCTCCTCACTCTCCTCGCTGGAGGCCTGGGCCCCACCCCGGGGCAGGGGAAAGGGGAACAGGCCTGGGTCCCCATCACCACCACAGGGGCCTTCATCATCCAACTCACTCTCAGAGGAGGCCCGGGACCTGGAAGGGCCAAAGGGGACGTGAGGGCGATGAGATGGGAGTGGGTCAGGGTGGGGGTGTCCCTGAACCCGCCAAGCTCAAAAAAAAGCCAGGGCAGACACCCTGCTGGGCAATGAGACAAAGAGAAAGGAGGACAGGAACGGAGAGAACAACAGAGCTCACAAGAGTGAGAGCCAGAAAGGTCGGGGCCACAGCTCCCAAGGGATCCTCTCCCCAGCCCCTTTGCTTCCCAGGCCCTGCCTCCTGGGACAGTGGGGAATCTGCTCCAGATTCACCTCCTCCAGAACATCTTCTGAGCTTAACTGTACCCAGCTCTGGTCAGCCCTGTCAATTCTCTCAACCCCCTCTCGCATCACATATTCCTGTCAGCCTTTCTGGGAGCTGAGCCTGTTTCAGGTCTGCCCCTTGTGTTACGGGCAGAGATGTGTGTGTGTCTCCTTTGGCAAGGTGGGTTCTCCCCGGGCTCTGGCGCAGCCTCTGCACATGAAGGAGCCAGTGAATGAACACACAGTAGGACTGCCTCACCCAGGACCCTGACCCTTTCAGTTCCCCAGGTACAGGTTTTTATCCCAGGCACTGGAACCAGACCCCTACAGAGGCTGAGGTACCTCGGCATGCGGGGGTAGGAGCAGGGAGTCCCCTGCTTCTGCACAGCTACCAGGGGCCCCAGCTAGTTCCCCAACTCGAGGTGGAGTGCGACTCCCTGGGCCTGTCTCCCAGGGTCCCTGATGGCTTGGGACCAAGTATCCCCAGGTGGGAGACTAGACCTGGACGTACCTGGGCAGTGCACAGAATGGGTAGGTCTGCTTGGCGCGAGCAGAGAAGGTGCTGCTGGGGGCGGCCGCTGCCACAACCTGGACTGAGGAGGGGGGCTCCTGGGAGGGGCGCTCAAGAGTGGGCTCCTTGCGCCCTGGGCTCTTCTCTTTGGGAGACTCCCCTTTGCGGGAATTGGCCTTCAGCTCTGCCACTAGCACGTCAAAGTCCTTGGCTCGGCCCTGGACCTCCCGGCGCTGGTGCACCGAGTGGATCTAGAACAGAGCAGGGTGAAGGGTGGGGAGGGCGTGTGAGCTGAGCAGGGGTGAGGGGCAGCAGTGTGTGCAAGCCTAGGCAAGCAGATAGAGGGGGTTTGAGTGTGTTTGTAGGGGTACTTGTGTGTCTTTGTTTCACTCCCCGCCACCACAGGCCCAGAATCTTCCTTTGGAGTGGGGCAGTCTGCCTACTGCCTCCAGCCTGGCCCCACTGGGGGCAGCCTCCTCTCCCCCTTGCCTTACCTGGGCTTCACCCCACCCTGAGCTGAATCTTGGATAACACTGCAGTTTCTCTCCTTGCCCAGGGCCCATGTCTGTGCTGTCCTCCCTCACTGTGCAGCGGGACGGAGATTACCTTGCAGGTCAGCAGGCGTGTACAGATCTTTTTGGTCTCTGGGTTTATTACCCCACACTGCCTGTTGAGGTCGCACTCCTTCCCTGTGGGGAAAATTCCTATGAACCTCAAGGCCATTTCCAGGAGGCCCACGGAAGGCCTGGGAAGAGCTGGGCCTAAGGCAGAAGAACCTCTAGCCTTCAAGTCCAGGCTGTAGCCTTCCAGAGAAACTCCTCTGGGCATCAGAGAGAAACTCTTTGCTGGGCACAAGAACCATCCCCACCCCCATTCCCAGCCCAGGCGCTCCTTTTGGTGACTCCAAGGCCAAAACAGGGCAACGCGGATCAAGCAACAAAAGCATCCACAGGCATCTGGGATGCCAGGGAAACCAGCTGTGGGAGTGGTCTGGTGCCCTGGATCTAGGTGAGAGGAGAGATAAAGGTCAATGGCCCAGGGTAAGGAAGAATAACTTCCCCTGCTTGGGCATAAGCTCTCTTAGCCTTGGTCAGGAGACCTGAGCTGGAGAGAAGCTTCCTAGAAAGCAAGGAATTCAAGTGTATGCCCATGTCAAGTGGTGACCAGGGATGGCCAGGCCCACTCCTTCCTGACCCTTTCCATTAGGCCCAAGGACAAAGCAGACCAAAGGGGTCCCCCACTCTACCTTCCTGACTCCCAAGACCATGACTACTCACGGGCCATTTTCCGATGGGTTTTGGGGGGCAGCCTGGCCCCACCAGGCTCCTTTTCAGGGGGGCTGCCTTCAGCCCGGTGACTGGGGCCCTCGCTGGGGGTCATCTCGATGCTCTCTCTCCCCGGAGGTTCTTTAGAAGGGGGTGCCATGGGGTTTTTCCCAGGGGAGTCCTTGGTGAGGCCACCAGGCTGGCTGAGGAAAGCAGAGGGCGGGGCCACCCTGATTCCATGTCCATCGGGCTTCGGGAGACTGGACATCTTCTCCAGATTCACCACAGGCACGAAAAGGCTACACATGGAGAGAGGGTGTGGGCTGGGGGGTAGGGGGGCTGGGCTTGGGCCTTGGACTCTAGCCCAGAGCCATCTCCTTCCCAGCCCTGAAACTTGGGTGGGCTCCAGCAGGGGTGCAGAACATGGGGACAGGGGACCCCATATTCCTTGGAGCACATGGAAGGGAGCTGTAGAGAGAGAGTGGGTGCCTCCTGCTGTGAGCAGTGCCCACTGCCCCACAGCTGTCTCCGTTTGTGTTAACCCCTCCCTGGACTAGGGTCAGGGTCAAGGCTGGTCTCAGGGAGTCTCCAGCCTCTCCTTACCAAAGGCTGTCCTTCTGTGTCTTCTCAGGAGGCGGGTGGCCACGGCTCCGGGACCCCTGGCCCTTCTCCCTGGAGGAGGTTTTGGTGGAACCCGGAGCCCTACAAGCTGGGCCCTGCCCATTCACTACATGGCATTTCTGAGAGCTGGCAGGGGCTGGAGGTGGGGGTGGGGCCCGGGCGTAAAGCTTGCTGAGGGGCCCATGTCTTCTTTCTGTCACCAGGAGGTGGAGAGAGTAATCAAGGTGAGTGGTATCAAGTGCTTCCTTCCCCAACCTCCTAACCCTGCTCACAGACTCATGATACCAAAATCTGCAATTGCCTAAGCCTGAGATTTTAAATTTGCCATCTTCCCACTCGAAGCTGACCCTTCCAAGACTCAAAATTCTAGGACTCAGCTTCCTGAACCTTTCCACTCTTCCCCTAATTCTTCCCCAAAATTCTCCTAGAATTTTGCTCAAACAATCACCCTGACAGGCCACAATCATCTGAAGCCACCCCCAAAACCTTCTGATCCCCAAGGCCTCCCCCTCCATGACCCACATGACCTCCCAACTGACCCTGTCCTCAGAGTTCCACGTTCCACCTTTCCCTATCCCCTCTATCTCCTCCCTAGGGCTCCCCTCACCGCAGTGCTTCTGGAAAGCTTGAGGCTTCACCACTTGGCTGCAGTGGTTACACACAACCAAATAGAAGTCGTCATGGGCAGGGCAGTGCCCGAAGATGGACATGTCTGCAATGACAGAAGCCCTTATCACTGGGGCTGGGGATCCCAGGGTTTCCCTGTAAGATCAGACAGCGCTCCCCCCAACTCCCAGAATACACTTTCCCCTCCCCAGCTGACATGACAGGCTTTATGCTGCATGCCTTCAGCTTCTAGAGCTCAACCTAAGAACATAGGCTGTCAGGTGAGTGAGCCCAATCACCTATGATTAAGACCTCCCACAACAGGGCACAGGAGGCAGGGGAAAGGGCTGACTCAGACCTAGCAAAGCAAGGATCCTCAGACCTGCTGCTTCAAGCAGCCACCTCCTGGGATATGTTGGAAGAGAGGAAGGTGGTCCTGTCTACCCTAGGCCCCAGACCTAATGTGTGTCAACTCCCACCTTCTTTAATGAGGGTCATGGCATCCAACTTCTTCGTGTTTTTGTTACTCTCCTCCAGTTCAGCCCCTGGAGGAGAAACACAGCTTAGAAGGACCATCCCCACTAGAAACCCCGTCTCGTACCCAACCAGCACTGGCAGCCAAGCAGTAGGAAGCCCACACTCTCTAATAAGCTCCTGGTGCTCAGGACCCCTTGGAGAGCCTTTCAGTGGGTGATTCTCAAGGGCCCATTCTTCCTTCAGCTGCTCCCTCTGGAATGAGCTGAGCCCCTGCCACCTTTCTTATGGACCCTTTACTCCAAGGGTTCCACTGCTGAGTAGCTGGGTGATTGTGAATAAGTATGATCTCTTTTCTGGGCAACTTCCCCATTTAAATGGGAAACAATCCTTAACATATTTTGCTATAAATCTTGAAGTCCCTTCTTAAGATTTCTCATATGGTCCTTCCTGCTTCTCTGTGCCACACCAAACAGATATCCCCCAGGTCCCAATCCCCATGAACGTGACTTTCTTCCACCTGGGTTACTGTGGTACTGACAAAGTTACACCCAGCTTCTCAGGTCCTGCATTGACAGGATGGTCACAGAGCAGAGAAACTGCCATCTCAGGAGGTCCTCTGGCACCTTCAAAGTCCATTTGGTCAGCTATGCAAGCCCCTCCCCTCTTTAGAGGGCTTTGGGCAAGGATTGCCCTTATACCTCAGTTTCTGGGTTGATGACAAAAACATCTTAGCTGTGCAAAGCAGCTCTTTCCCCCATCCCCCTACCTTACTCCTCTTCCCTCCCTCCTCTATGCCCCCTCCCTGTCCCTTGGAAAAAAAAATCAATTCTGAGTCACCAAACCCCTGATTCCATTTCCGGTTCTCAAAGCACCCAGACCCTGACAATGGCCCCATCCTTGCCCACCCAGCATGGGACAGCCCTAGGGTGGCCTGGGCATCCAATTAGATGTGCTTCTAACACCTACTGACAGATTTGCCCCTTTCTAGGATGAGAAGATCGCTGACAGTCTTATATAATCTCCAGATATGAGGAGTAGTGGGTCAGGCATGCAAGAGACAAGGGGCAGCTCCCACTCTTAAGTCCGTTAAAATGCACTGATGGGCAGAACTGAGCTGGGAGTCAGACGTCTCAGAGGAGAACAAGTGTCATCAGAGACCGCTCCATGTGGTCTCCTCCTCCACCTCTTCTCACTTGCAAACTTCTTCAGGGCTGTGATGCCTGCTGTCACCCCAAAGGCCATGAGGCCAGGTGCCCCCTGGGGCCCAGGAGACAAAGATCAGCAGAAGGGGATGTCAGCCCGCTTACCAAAGGCACTCAGGGGCCTAGAGAAGGTGGGGGTCAGAGGAGAGAGTCAAGAGGCAGGCAAGAGGCCCGGGAAAGGGCTGAGGGTTGAGGCACAGAGGGATGGATGGACGGGAAGGAGGGAGGAAGGGAGGATGGCTAGATGGATGGACCGAGGAACTAATGCGGAGGGGGCGGGGGTCCAGTGGTACTGCAACCCGCAGGCAAACGCCGAAAAGGAGCAGGAGGTGTGGGGCAGAAGGCGAAGGAACAAGGGGGGTTGGGAGGAGGGCACAGAAGTGGGGTGCGTGGGAAACACGTGGAGAGGACTGTTGCGGACGGGGAAAGCCCTAGGCAGGTGCAGGAGGGGCGGAAGCTAGAGGACAGCAGGCGAAGAGAAAGGTAAAGGCAAACAGATGTCGGGGTAGGTACTGGGCACCGTTAGAGGCAGAGGTGGGCAGGGTGGGCTGCGGACTGTGGGCCGGCGCTAGGACCCGGAGGCGCGAAGGTGACGGAGCAGGCGGGCACTAGGACCCGGCGGGTCCTTTGTTTGGGGGGCCGGGGAGCCGGACGGCGGCTCCCGTCGGCGGCTCCCCTCTGCTGGCGGGGGCCCGGAGAGGGGGAGGGGAGACAGTGCTGGGGTCCCCGGACTCTACGGAAGCTTCACTCACCGTCGGCCGCGGGCAGGTCGGCCCGTTCCACCCACGAGCTCCAGCTCTGTCCCGCGAAGTCATCGAGACTCGGCACCCGCCGCTCCAGAGCGGCCATTGCTGCCGCCGCGCGTTCACGCACCGCCATCACCGCCGCGGACGCGCGCCCGCCCCGGCGCCACCGCCGCGCGGCCCCCTCCCCCTAGCCCCGCCGCGGGCACGCCTCCCCTCTCCCTCCCACCTTTCCAGCTCACTCTTTGCGCAAGCGCAGCACAGGTTGGCTTCCCCGCACTCTCCCTCTCGCATAGCCTTCTGGGAAGTGTAGTCTTGGCGGGGGTGCTGTTGCCTACCGAGCTTGCAGCAAGAGCCCCTCCAAAATGCACAACTGCGGAGGGCGAAGAGACCAAAGCCCCAGGACCTCGTCTCCTGACCCTTGTGCACACATTCTTTGTGCTACCAGCCCGCCCTCCCAAGCTCACTGCATACACACCCCCGTCCCAAACCTCTCTCTGCCCAAAATGCCCCTCTAAGCCGTGCCTTCCCCAGCTGGCTGGCGCCCCTTCCCGGGCTGGCGGTCAAGAAGCGACTTCGCTTCTCCTGTAGATCGAATAGGGTAGGTGCAGGGAGGTGGGCGCTGTGAATCAGAAGGGCAAGGGGAGGGAGTCTGTAGGATGTGCTGAAGGACACAAGGGTTGGAGTGGGGGAGGGTCCTCAGCTCCCGTGTTGTGCCTCTTCTGTGGGAAACCCACGGTGCCCTGATGCAGGGTAGAGGGTTGGAGTGGCGTTGTCTGGGTTTGGGAGGACGTAGATGAGCTGATCAAGATCACCTGTCAGGATGACAGAAGGCTATCTCCGAGCCAGAGCCAGCCCCGGAACTGGGGTGGCCCCGAGGCTGCTGGTGTTTGCAGCATCTCTGCTGATCCTTCTCTCCTCCTGAGAACTGCGATCAATACTCTGTACCGCCTCTTCCCAAACCCTGGCTGGACCCTGACTCCATCCATCACTTTGGCTTCTTTTTCTAATGAATATTTTCTCTGCTGGAAGGGCTGCTACCACAGCCTCAGCATAGGGAGATTTCTCATCAGATCTGTCATTTTCTTTGCTAAGGCCTGGAAAATACCTTAATCATCCTCTTTCTTCTTCTCAGCTGATAACATTTCTTCCCACCCTCCCACAATCAAAAGACAAAAGCCTCCCCCCCATCATATCAGAAAAGAGAGACTAGTTCTCTTCCCTCTTCAAACCTCATGGCTCAGCCCATATTTATTCCTTCAGCTAGAGGAAACCAAATTGGAGGGTGTGACTTCAAGACCTCAGACTTTCTTCTCATTTTCACCCAGGGAAGGTTTAAGCACTGCAAAAATAAACTCTGAGGGCAGTGATTCTTAAACTGAGAACTACAGATGATCCCTGGGCAGGGGTCGGGGGGTGGTGACCAGGATCTTGTTGAAATTGTGACATTGTGTCCAAGTGCGTTTTTTTTTCTGGAGAATGTAAGAGTCACTTGTCCGAAGGGGGATAGAGGTGCAAGTTTGTTCATGAAGAACCTTTATAGTTAAAAGGGCAAGACATATGGCCCTCACCTCCTGACAGGAAGCTTAGGAGAGCAGATGAAAACAGCATAGTGAAGCTACTATCTCTTGCCTTTTGAGTTTGCTCAAATTTGGTACAGTCTCAGTTACTTTGGACTAATTGGTGCTACCAAAAGAGAAAACGCAGACTCTATTGCTTGGGGTGCAGAGTGGAGAGAAGTGGAATGATGTTTTGGCGGAAATGCTGATATTTGTCCAAGAATGTAAAGCAATGGGAGGAAGAGAATAAAAAATCCCTGGAAGGGCTCTAGTCTTAGCTCTGTCATAGCAAATGTGTTGAAGCACTGTTTATTTAAATGTGTAATAACAAACACCAGAAAACAACATGCAACATTCTCCTCCCACCCAGCCCCAATCTTCAATCGCAGAAGTAGGGGACCTATGATCATGATAGTGGAGAGAACTCAAAATTCTGAAAATGTCCTTCGTGTGCACCCTGGCAGTGTCAGAGTTTAGTAGGGCGGAGGGTGAGTGCCCTGCCTGTTGGCCTCCTACAATCTGGAGAAACCAGACACAGTCTCCTACCCCAGGCCCCACTAGGCAAAGCAGTGGTGCCAGCCCTGGTTGGAGGGGCATGAATCCTATAAGGACAGATCTGCCCTCAGCTCTTTGCCTAGTCCAGCCCTCTGGAGGTAATGAGGTGAAGTAGGCTTTCCTCTTAGGTCATGGAAAGCAAGGCCGTAGCCAAAATCAAGGCCCTTCTGGAAGAGAACAAGCCAGCTCTTGAGAAGGAGAAAGAGCTTCCTGAGAGTTCTGGGTTAGGAGTCCTTGGCAGGAGTTCATACCCACCCCAGCCCCCTTCCCCTAGCTCAAGGGCCAGTTGCTAACTTCAGCCCCCAAATGAGAACATTTTATCCATCACATTTCAAATAAATTATAAATATATACACAGAATCCAAACAAAGTTCCAGTAGAAGCTGCTCACAGACCCTCACAGGGGCCAGCTTAAAGAAAAATCGTTACCTCTTTGTTCTCTGTGTCTCTGGAGCTGCAGGCAAAACTGTTCCCCCTCTTCCTAGAGTAACCATGGGGACAGCTCAGGACAGAGAGAGGTTCAGACTTAGAAACACTCATCCCCAACTCCTCTCTTCCCTCCTCAAATCCCTTCCCCAAAATCTAAAAACAAAACAGAAAACCTAATTCTTTCACTGAAAGGTTCTGGAGCATTTGAGGATATAAATTTCACACTCCCCCTGTCAAGTGGGGAAACTCTGACCCAAAGAAGAAGTGATAGCCCAAAGTCAAAGATCCTGTTTTCTGGGTACCCCAGTCATGTGCACATTACTATGGATGGTATTTAGGGAGGTGAGAAGGTTGGAGGGGTTGTCTCAGTCCTGAGGAGAAATTGGCACAGGGCACATTCACCTTTTGGGATAATAAGTGGGCTAATTGGCACCAGATTGGAAGATGGCTGGATTCTTCTTTCTTCATCCTTCTCTGAGGAGCCGTATGGCCAGGGCTGACTGAAATGTTTTGAGTTGGGTAGGAAATGGATGTCCCTTTCCCAGTCAGCATTGATTCTTATGCCCTGGGGTCCAGAGAGGGACTGAAGGAGGTGTCAGAAAGAGGAGACATATCAAAGACAAATATGGAACTGGGTCCCGAAGTGAAGAAGCACCAATAGCATTGGCCTGCCCTGAACAGGGTCCGGGTGGGAAGGGATAGAGCCTGGGAGAAATGAGGAAGCAGAGGAGGAAATGAGGGCAAACCAAGAGGGCATGTCCTTTTGTAAAGGTGAGACAGGGAAGTATGAAAAAGAGGCCAGAGAAGGAATTGTGGGTTGGGGGGGAAATGAGGAAGAAATGGGCCCATCCATCCATGTCCTGGGGCTCTGGGCAACTTACCCTCATGATGGTCCTTTGGACCCTTCCAAAGTCCCTATCTGGACCCACAGGAATGAAAGGAAGGCCTGGACAGACACGGAAAAGGATCTTGAATGCCTCAGACCCAAGAGGCTGGGGAAGGGAGATGGACGGAGAGGTGGGAGGCAGGGAGGACTGAAATGGAGATGTTCCTAGACCCCTCCTCTTGCATCCCATATGTGGGACTAAGCCCAAGAAGGAGGACAGGAAGGAAGGTCAGATTTCTAGGGCAAGTACAAGTGTAGTATTGGTAGAAAGTGCCCCAGCCTGGAGGGTTGGGAGGACAGAGGGAACAGAAGAAATGCTTCCCTAGCAAGTGTCCTGGCTTCGGTGTCTTGAAGTTGCAACCAAGCTGCAATATTTCTGCTCCCCACTAAGTCCAGGCCTCATCAGGACCCTCTACAGAGCTTTTTTCTAGGCTAGTTGGCGGCCTGGCTTCCCACGCGGTAGGCTGTGTGGGTGAACAGAGGCCAGAAGGAAAAGTGGGAGAGCTGGGGCTGACTGGTGATTGGGGAGACACAAGGCTTAGATGACAGCCACTGGGGAGGGAGGGGGGTTTCCTGAACCACTGGTGGGCCCTTCACGCAAGGGACCAGGAAAAAGGTTGCCAGCCAATTTCCCCTCCCCCCACTTTTATTGAAGCCAACAGGTTGATAGAAGTGGCTGCTAGGAACCAGCCTCAGGACTCTGCTCTCCAGCCCCCTGCGGTAGATGCTCATTCTCAGACGCTGCAAGGGTACGAGTAAAACCCCAAGTAAAATGCTGGGTTTCAGGCAGTAAACAAGAAGCACTGAGCTCCTGCCATCCGAGGCTCCAGCCAGAGCCCGGATAGGAAGCCACTGGGAGGGCTGCCGGGGTTTCTGACAGCTGATGCCTGCCCATCCATCAGCAATGTCTCAAAGCTCAGAGCCCAGAATGAAGGGGGAGGGGAGTTGGAGAAGGAAGAAGAGGGAGGTCCTGGAAGCCGGAGGTGGTTGAAGAGGTGCTGTCCTGTTCGGGAGTAGCCAGGTAGGGGCTGCTTACTGCTTCTCCACTGCTCCCTGCTCCGCCGTGCTCTCCTGGCTAGGGCCCTGGCCCTGGTCCTGGCCCTGCCCGTGCCCGTGCCATGGAGTCTCCTTGAACACAAACCAACAGTTCCCAGCCCACAGGAAAAAGTTGATGAAGCCGAAGAGCTGCAAAAACACCAGGGGAGTTTGTGAGAGTGGTAAGGAGGGCATTGTGGGAACAGGGAGGGGGAGTCCCTAAGGTGGGTGGGGGAGAAGGCAGAGGGCTGGGAAGACTAAAATACAAAGAACTGGATGTAGAGACAGGTTCAGTGCTGATTCCCACTAGCGTTTCTTGGGCCAAAGTCTCTCACTGTCCACAGCATGCACCTGAGTTGCAGCTTGATCACTGGGAGACTCTGGCCCCTGGAGTGAAGCATCACGCAAAGCAGAGCAAGGCGCTTTCCACAGCAGGGTCCTGAGTGCCCTTTCCAAGGGTGGGTGTGACCAGAGCTGTCCAAGGTGCTTCTTTCCTGGGCCAGGGACCCAGCCAGGGCTGTATTCAAACATTTATTAAAAAAATACTTAAAAAACTATCAGCAGGAAGTACTGGCGGAGGGGAGCGTACTGATGTCCACAATTAACTTTGAAATGCATTAAAAATACGGTGGTTTGGGGCACCTGAGTGGCTCAGTGGGTTAATCCTCTGCCTTCAGCTCAGGTCATGATCTCAGGGTCCTGGGATGGAGCCCCGCATCAGGCTTTCTGCTCAGCGAGGAGCCTGCTTCCCCCTCTCTCTGCCTGCCTCTCTGCCTACTTGTGATCTCCCTCTCTCTGTCAAATAAATTAAAAAATAAAATCTAAAAAACAAAAGAATACAGTGGTTTGATGGATAAAGAGGGGCAGGTAGATATGTGATAAAGCATGTCTAGGAAAAAGTTAATGGTACAGTTTAGGTGATGAGTGTGTGGGTGTTCATTGTAAAAGTCTTTCAATTTTACTGTATGTGTGAAATTTTTTACAATAAAATGTTGGGGGCTAAAACCTATCAGCAGGGTTCCAGCAAGGTCTAGAAGGCTCCCTGGTATGCCAGCGATGAAACCCTTCAGTGTTTGGGCCTTGGGGAGTTCCAGACCATTTTCAGGGAAGGGCTAAGGTAACAGGGGGCATCTGAAAAGCTCAAAGCCTCAGCTATGTGCCAACTGATACAGAAAGATTTCTGCATTCTAACAACCAGGATGGCCAAACCAGTGTGTACCAGCTGGACCCACCCCTGCCCAAAGCCCCTTTCCTGTCTGGAGACCTGAGTGACAGTGAACCCCTTTTCTCACTCTGGGTGTGTTCCCAGTCTTGAGCCCCACCACAGCCTGTGCGCTCCTTCACATGCTCACATGCACATGCACACATGTGCACACACACACATTGTCAAGAGTCAGGAGGAGCGGGAGCATGCCTGGATGTGGGGAGAAGGGAGATAGGAGGGCAGAGTACAGAAGGAGGAAAGAACAGGAGGCTAAGGGGCTCTTGGGTCCCGCCCCCAAAAAAAACCAAAATGGCCTCTCGGGGTCATCCAGGGGCCAGCAGCCATCCTTAGGTGCCGGGGTCACCGGCTCCAGTTGCAGGGATACCAGCTGGAGAGACACCCCTCTGCTCCTCTCAGAACCTGCTAGCTGGGACAAGCCTGGGTATCTGGGATAACACTGCCTCCCCCAGACCCCTTCAGCGGCTGCAGGTCTCACCACAGAGATGTTGGCCAGTCCCATCGAGGGCGTGGCCCCAGCACTGCACACTGCTTCCTCTCCATGGCACACAGACATGGCTGCGGTCAGGCTGGACGGCCGCGTGGCCCCCTTGATGTCCGTCAAGCCCTTGCCCCAGGCGGCCGCAGCTACCAGCCAGAAGAAGGTGAAGGAGACAGTCACACAGAAGTCCTGGGAGGAGTAGAGGGACAGGAAACGTACTCAGAAAGGCCCCCCTGATTGTCTACTTCTCTTCCTCTGGCTATAAGGCACTGGGATCCTGCGGTGCTAGGACAGCTACCTGTTGCCATCCTACCCAACATCTGGAGCCTCAGGGAGCCCAAGTCATCTTAAGGAATCTGTTCACTGGCACCCAAGGAACGCTGCCACCCAGGGCTACCCCCGCCCAGTCCTTCAGAACTGAGTTCAGGCAACAATGTATCAAGGCACCTGCTGGTCACCGCCAAACCCAGGTGGCCTAAACCCAGGTGGCCTAAACCCTCACTCTCGACTTCAAGCCTTTTCTTTGATCACCATTGCTCAGCTACAGCTGGTGGCAGAGTGAGAGCAGACTGCAGGAGACAAATGGGGTCCTCTAAGTTACCCCTTCACCTTGCATGCCTGGGATAGGGAAACGGTAGAGGCAGGAGAATGTTAATGATGGCTAACACTCACTGAAGCTAACTAGATACCAGATATTTACACGCATTTTCTTTTTCTTTTTTAATTTTTAAAATTTTTTTAGAGTTTTTTAAATTAACATATAATGTACTACTTGCTTCAGGGGTACAGGTCTGTGAATCAGTCTTACACAATTCACAGCACTCACCATAGCACACACCCTCCCCAATCTCCAAAACCCAGCCACCCTATCCCTCCCCTCCCACCTCCTAGCAACCCTCAGTTTCCTGGGATTAAAAGTCTCTTATGGTTTCTCTCCCTCCCCAGTTCCATCTTGTTTCATTTTTTCCCTCCCTACCCCCCATGACCTCTCACCCTGCCTCTTAAATTCCTCATATCAGAGAGAGCATATGATAATTGTCTTTCTCTGATTGACTTATTCCACTTAGCATAATCTGCTCTAGTTCCAACCATGTCATTGCAAATGGCAGGAATTCAGGGTTTTGATGGCTGCATAGTATTCCATTGTGTTTATATACCACATCTTCTTTATCCATTCATCTGTTGATGGACATCTAGGCTCTTTCCATAGTATATGCATTTTCACTTAACCCCCCCACACGCTGTGAGATAGGTATTCTTTTATCCTTATTTTATATTGAGGAAACTCAGTAGAAGTGACTTGTCCAAGAGCACACATCTAGTAAAGGACTGTCCTTCAATCTGAACCCAGGTAGTCTGGCTCCAGAGCCCACTTCTTGATGCTATTATGCCATCTGTGATCACAGCAAGTGATGGAGGCTTGGTAGAAGCAGAGTCCTCAGAGCTGTGGGAGTCACAGAACCTGAAGGGGATGAACAGCAAAGAGCTGGCAGGGAGACCCTCAGTTTCCACACAGGGGTGTCCTCCCTCCTCGTGACATCAGTCCCAGAAGGCGCATCTCCTCAGTTTCTCCACCCCATCCCTTCTGGTCGATGTGCACTCACCACCAGTGGGAAGCGCTTGTTCTCTGTGTAGAGGTTGTGGAAGCGCAGGTAGAGGACTAGCGCAGCCATGGTGTAGAAGAAGGAGAAGATGCCCAGGGTCACAAAGAACTCGGCAGGAGCAGAGAAATCCCCCATCAGGTGCATGGTCTTGGAAGTGGAGTCATCATCACAGAGGGGCATCTCATACTGGACCCGGTTCAACCTGCAGGGGGCAGGGGGTGCCATCTTGAGCTCGGGGCAATCCTCTCCCTGTGGAGGCAGGGGACCAGCCCGAGCTGGGAGTCATCATGGGCTGCTTCTCGCCCTGGGACTCTTACAGAGCCAAGGAAGGGGGTATGGGAGGAGGAATGTTTCTAGCAGCAACCTTGCAGTCAAGACAGGAACATCCCCAGAAATCTGGTCCAACTCTACCTCCCATTCAGCCACTACCCACCCCTCATCTACCTTGCCCAGATACAGAGACCGTGTATTTCCAAGTGTCTTCAGGGCCCTTTAGGTCATAGCCACAATATATATACAGTGCCATCTATTTCTGGTAGCCAAACCAGGGAGATCAGCTTCATTTTGCCCCTGGGAGAGTACAGGTCCACAGTGGCCAGGTTAGGGTTGGACTTGCCCATTCTCAGGCCTTATTTAGCACCTCTCCCCCATGAGACTATATGGGACCAAAAAGGACAAGGGAAAAAACAAACAAACAAACAAACAAACGCCCTTTTATATATGAGAGACAGTTAACCTAACTTGACTATTGGTACTAAAAATTTCTGAGAAGGCAAGCCCTATCCCTGTCCTGTTCTCTTCTGAGCAGTTGGAACTCCCCTCCAAAGGCTCTTAAGTAGCCAGGAAAGAGTCTTCTTTTCTACCTCCTGGTCAAGGTGTATCTCCTTGGATTCTAGGGTGAGCACCCCACATCAACTTTTTGGATCTAGATACTAATAAGCTCCCTAATCTTCAAGGCAAGGAGAAGGTCGCTGAAGGTCAGAGAGACCTGCCCAATTAGCCTCCATCCCAAACTGCATGAGTTCTTTCTGTAGGAACTCTTGTTCCCTGCTATTGGTTATGTATGGACTGGAACGTTATTATACCAATGACCTATCTGAGTTTCCCTGATTTTTTCTATGGTTAGTGTGTCTGAAATTCCTAAAGGGTGGGAAGGACCCAAGTCTTGTAGTTCTATTTGAACCTGGCGCGGTTCAGTAGAAGGTCATTCGTTAGGCTTCTGGAGGAGGAAGAGACCAAGCAGGTCCTGTTAAACCAGCGAGGGAGGCTATGTGGGGTCAGAATCAATTCCTGCTCACCTGAAGGGATAGCCGAACAAAACAATGATGGAGCTCACATCCTTGGCTTCGTTGTTGCAGCGAACTGTTGCTCCTGTCTCCCCGCTGTAGGAGCCGCAGGACCCAAAGGCGAAAATAGCAAAGAGCTGAGGAAGAGGGAAAGCCCTTTGAGAGTCGGAAGGCCTCAGCTGGCCAAGGAATATCTCCTCAGAACCACCTTCTGACTCTCAGCAGGTGCGGTCACAGGGGCGGGAAGGATTTCCTTTAATCAAGTCCCTCCTAGGAAGGGACTCATGGCTTCCCTTGGCCTTCCAGCCTCAGGTTGCTGTGCTCACTGCACCTGAGTGCCAGACCAAATAGCCCAATGAATGAGGTTGATTTGGAGTGGTGTCCAGAAGGGAGACGTAGAGAGAACAGATGGATAGTTTCCACATCTCCTCACTGGATGTAACAGGTAACCTCCTTAAGATGATGACAAATTCAGGGCGCCTGGGTGGCTCAGTGGGTTAAAGCCTCTGCTTTCAGCTCAGGTCATGATCCCAGGGTCCTGGGATCGAGCCCCACATCGGGCTCTCTGCTCCGCGGAGAGCCTGCTTCCTCCTCTCTCGCCTACTTGTAATCTCTGTCTGTCAAATAAATAAACAAAATCCTTAAAAAAAAAAAAAAAAAAAGATGATGACGAACCTAAAGCTATTCAGGCTTTTGGAAACGTCTAGCATAAAGCAGGACCTGAATTTCCTCCCCAGGGGAGAGACACCCTAGAAATAGATTCCTCTGTGCCACCTGGGATCAGGCATGTGTTGGAATTCCTTCCATTTCTCCTTTGGAGCTGTCGTTGAATCTTGTCACCGTGTCACTACCTTCCAGCGGCTTCCTGCTAGAAAGGACAACTTCTGCCAAGCCTTCAGAGGGGAGCTAGGCAGGGAGCTGTCCCACACTCTGCCAGCCTAACTCCTCTTCCCCCAAAGGTTCTTTTCCTCACAGCCAGAGTGCTGGCCACATCTCTGCTGACCGTCCTGGCTCAAGCCCAGAGGAAAGTACCTTCCACTTGCCTTATCAGCCTCCACTCACTCCCCAGTGGTGTTTCCCTTTGTAATCTGTTGATCCTGCCATCACTCAGTGTTAAAAACCAGGGGCATTTCAGATCACTTAAATTGTTTTCCTCTCCACTTTTCATCACATTTTACTAAACCTCCTGTCTTGAGTGAGATGAAATTTCCTTACCCTATGGTTTTCAAATTTCTTCCTGGGAAAACACACTGGTTAGAAAAGGAGGCGAGAAGTTGGACTCTCTAAACGTCCCACATCATTGGTCCAGGCCCCATCTCCTGTGCACTTACCTCGTACAGGCTTATACATGATGGAATCATTCTGAGTAAGCACAGAGCTTATTCTGCTAATGATCGTTTTCTGTGTGTTTCTCCGTGTCTTGGTGTCTTTAGGTGCTTAGGACATTAAGCACCTAGAAGACAGCTCATCTACGTCCCAGGCTTGCACCCAGCATTTAGAATAGAGCTGTGTGCACGTGATTTTCCTAAAGCTTCCAAGTGTTGTAGAGTGAGAAGAGGCCTGGGTTAGGAGTTAGGAAATCTGGGTTCTAGCCCAGGTCCGGTCACTCAGTAGCCGGGCGAACTGTAATAAAGCGCTCCGCTCTCTGAGTCTCTGTTTTCTCATCTGTACAAGGAGGGGTTTAGAGCGGGCAGTCGAGAGGCCCTGCTCTCACAGGATGAGGGTAATGCTGTCAGTGTGCTCTTGGCTGCGCTGGCCAGCAGCTGTGCTCTGCCCCTGGGTAGTGCCCGGCACCACTGCCCCACCTTGCATCACCCGGCCTGGCAGAGCTTCTCCGTGCCAGAGCCATTGACCCCTCTCTAAAGGTCACAGTGAACACCTCTCTGTTTCCAGGAGGTTTAGTTCAGACAAGTGAGAATTGTCTCCATTTTTTAAAAAATCAGGAAAGGAGAGAGCGTCACTCTCTCCAGGACCTGAATAACTTCCTCATCTGGCTTAATTTACAGAGGCTGAAGTGGAGCCCTGTTGGCTCCTGTTGACAGAGCTTAAGAGAAGTTGCCCAAAACCTCAGCCTCATTACCCCCTATAGATCCCATCCTCCTCACTGGCATAACAATGGCGCCTCTCTAGCTCTTGTTCATAGGAATTCCCGAATTTTTGTCAGCTCTCTGAGTGTCTTACAGGTTTCTTTTTTTTTTTTTAAGATTTTATTTATTTATTTGCCAGAGAGAGAGAGCACAGGCAGAGTGGTAGGCAAAGGCAGAGGGAGAAGCAGGCTCCCTGCTGAGCAAGGAGCCGGATATGGGACTCGATCCCAGGATGCCAGGATCATGACCCGAGCTGAAGGCAGCCACTTAATCAACTGAGCCACCCAGGTGTCCCTCGGGTTTCTTTATTCCTCTTAGCTTCTGGCCCTCAGAAGTGGACACACAATTAGGGTGTCCCATTCTAGGAAGGGGAGCACAGTTGGATATATTTTTACCCATCGGTGGTTAGCTCTACCTAGATCCCCTAAGAAAACAGGTATTCCTAACTTTGGGCAATGAATGGTCAGTTGCGGAGCCTTCTCTTCACCAGCACTTCCTTGACAGGCACAGCTACAAAAAGATGATACTTAATGAGCACCTACTGTGTACCAGGCACTGTTCTAGGCACTATCATTTAGTAGTGAACAGAAGAGAAAAATCTCTATCTTTGTGGAACTCGTGCTCTAGGGCTGCTTTATCCACCATGGTAGCCAGTAGCTGAGTGTGGCTATTTACATTCAAACTCATTAAAATTAAATAAAGTTAAAAATTGAGATGCTCCGTCACACTAGCCACATTCCAAGGGCCACATTTTAATAGCCACATGGGGCTAGCAGGTACCATACTGGACAACACAGACCATAGAACTTCACCATCATTGTCCAAAGTTCTGCTATAGCTAGATGATAACCTTGAAGTTCTGAAAATCTTGAGCCCTGTTCTGTGATTCCTCCAAGAGTGAAATATACCACAAGAGCTTTAGTACTAGCTGTATCCTCTTCTGATTCTCTGAAAGTCAGGAATCCCTAGCCACCTTACACAGCTCTTTATCAATCAGAATATATAATTAAATCTGAACATCACACAGCCATATGATGCCAGAAAATGTAAAGTTTGATAGGTAAGTGGACAAAGGGAAAAATCTGAGGGGAACCTCACAGGTTCACAGAATAGCAGAGCAAAAAAGATCTCAGACTGGGGCAGCTGGGTGGCTCAGTTGGTTAAGCAGCTGCCTTCAGCTCAGGTCATGATCCCAGGGTCCTGGGATTGAGCCCCACGTCAGGATCCTTGCCCACTGGGGAGCTTGCTTTTCCCTCTACTCCTTTTCCCCCTGCTTGTGCTCTCTTGCACATGCTTGCTCTGACTCTCTGACCAATAAATAAATAAAATCTTTATTTAAAAAAAAAAAAAGATCTCAGAGATTATTAACCCCAATGGTCTCATTTCACAGAGGTGGAAATTAAAGTCCCAAAAGATCAAGTGACTCTCCCAAGGTCCCATTTAGCCATTGTGAGAGCCAGCCTTGGAATTCAAATCTCCTGATTCCCTATCCAGTGCTCTTTCTACTTCATTCATTCATTAATCAACAGTTACTGACCAACCCCTATGTGCCAAGTGCTGGTGACACAAAGATGAATAAGACCTGATACCTTCTCTTTTTCAAGTTTATGACAAGGAAAAGAATGTCATGCTCAAACAAAATAAAATTCTGCATCACAAAGTTATTAAGGCTAAAAAAAGAAAGAGAGTCAGAGAGAGATGTCTCTTATGTTCAGCAAAGATTGTAAGGAGGCAGGGAGTAGCTCTGTACTTGGGATGCAGGAGCAGAGAAAGACACCCTGACCCAGCCCCCTCGACGTTTTGGCACAAGATTTGCCTTCTTCCCTAAATGTGCCAGGAAACTGAGGCACAGAGAAGAGCAGAAAAGAACTGAAACCATCCATGTAACCAAACACGAGGATCTGAGTTGAGCAAACTGCTCAAAAAGAACAGGAACCAAGGAGAAATGGAGTCCCTGAGCTGGGGATGGGTTGGCAGGAGGAGGGAGGAATCTCTTAAGTTCTGATGCCAACTAGCCTTCCTCCTCCTGGTCCTGTATTGCTGGGGACACGATGGTCATACACTGCTCTCCACACCCTCCTCCTCCTGTCTCTGTTTCTCTTTGGGAAAGGTGTCAGAATAACCTCGCCAGTTTGGTGCCGACTTGCTTGATGGTGATGATCCTTTGAGAACACTACCATCCCCAGTTAGTACAGGGCACAAGGAAGACAAGTTCTTCCCCTACTCCCACCCCTACAGTCATCTCATTGGTTTTATGGACTCTGATGGGATTTTTTCGCATTCCCCACACCAACTGAAATAGTTTATTTTCATTACAGAGTCCTCCAGAGCCAAGCAAGTGGTTTTGGCACCTCAAAGGTGAATTACTGATCAGGGGTACACCCAGTTGATGATAATATGACTTACTATGGGAACAGTGACTGAGTAATTCAGGAGATTCTTTTGTCCCTTACCCTCAAAGTGAGGATTTGGCAGTGACATTTGAATAATCTAACCAAAGGACAAGTCTAGCTGATAGACTGCATAAAGAAGAAATTTAGGGGAGAGGGGAGGTTCAGGAGCCGGAGGAAGGGGAACCAACACTCACTGAATAACTCCTGGGCTGCTTGGACTGAATGCTTGGATGCTTTACAGAAATCACCTCCTATAATCCTCCAGTGAACCCATAAGATAGATC
Source organism: Mellivora capensis (assembly GCA_004024625.1). NCBI lineage: Eukaryota > Metazoa > Chordata > Mammalia > Carnivora > Mustelidae > Mellivora > Mellivora capensis. Next base: position 43,505 of record PISX010015746.1, read on the forward strand.
GTACCCTCACTTACATATATGAAACCAAGGCCCACTAAGATTTTGTTACTTACCCTAGGTACCCTAGATTCTATGGCTAGAAAGCAGAGGAGACTCAATTTAAACCAAAGCCCATCAACCTCAAAATCTGCCTTTTTCTTTTTTTTTAGGAAACCAGTTCTTTAATAATTGGTCTAGACCCATGTTATTTTGCTAGCTTTGTGAAGACTTAGTGAGACTCCAGAATTGGAATTGAGGCGAGGTGAATTTCTGAATTAAAAAAAAAAAGACACTCTAAGCCAAGTTCCTGACTAATAAAAGTCTAACATTGCTTTCTTCTTACCAGGATTCCAGCAAAATTACTTTTGGATAACAATGACAACAAAAGTTCCCAAGCATGATTAGGATAAATGCAAGACCTGTGCGTTTTTTTCCTTTTCCAGCCCAGGAGCATTTGAGCCCCCCAAGCAGGAAATGAGTGAGAATCCCAAAGGACATCTTCACTGTCATTTCTGGTGCTGGTTCCTGTGCTCGTTTACAGGAGCTCATCTTGCAGAGATTCAGGGCCAGTGAAACTCATGCTCTGAATTCAGGCTGCCAGGATGGAAGTAAAAGCAAATCATGTCTCCCTTTGATGCTGCCCTTCCCATGAAGACTGAGTTCAGAGTCTAGCCCTGGGCCCCTGGATTTAGCACTATGAGAGAAAGGCATCACCCTCTCTAAGAAGTTGAAGATCATAAAAGTCAAATGGGTCTTAACTCTTAGGGATCAGTGCTGACCCTGGGAGGAGACTGTATATTTTCCTAGGCATTGCTTTGTGCAGCCTTTATAGAAATGTGGTATTGGTGGGTGGGGGGGGGGGTGGCACTGAGAAAAGGATAGAAGGATTGAAGACGGAAGGATTTCAGAATCCCCCCCCAAAAAGGATGATTCCAAGGTCTAATAACCTCAATGTTTCCCTTATCCCTTGACAGTCTTTCTCAAATTTCCCCTAGATCTATTTGTCTAGTTTAATGATAAAATTGTACTCTTACATTTCAGGTTCTGCTCCTCATAATGGCTCCCTAGTTCTGGATGGCAGTCACAAGGAGCCTTAATAACATTCTTATATGGCCACCAGTGGTATTCAGGTGGTGGATGAGAACAGGGAAGTGTGGGGGGGGGGGGGAAATTGCTCAGTCAGCAGTCCATCCAACTGCTCTTGAGGCAGTAGGGAGGGTGGAAAGTCCCCACCAGGTCTCAGAGTTTGCACTCCGGAGCTCCTTGCTTGGCCTATAGCCCCAGTCAAGGTCTCAGATATCTGGAGATAACCCCAAATGCACTATTGCCCCTGAATTCCAGGTCTGATGATTCCCATCCAAACGATGATTCAGGAATCAGTGACACGGTGCTCACCCTTGTCTCCCATGAGTTAAAAGCCCTCAAGAACTCAATCCTCCTCAGTCTTAACGGTAACTTATTCGTTAGCTGAATTCTGTGCTGGAAGCACACTAATTAAGTTATTCACACACCATTTGGTGTGTAGATTGTCTAACTTAAATCTCCTCTGTTATAGTGCACTAAATGCTCCCAACAAGTTTTCATGATTTGAAAGGGTGACTACACCTGCCCCCATTCCTAACTTACACTCAGGAAGCCTTGGGCACTGGTAAGGACAGAGAATATACTGATATCTCAAAGTACCAGTGAGGTAAGGAGATATATTTCCCGTCGACCATTACAGAGGAAACTGAGGCTATGGGCAAGTGATTTCTTCAAGGTCACAGGGTAAGCCTAATGAAGGGCAATATTCTGGCATACCGACCCATTTAGAACAGAAGAGGACCATGGGGATGGTGTGATCAACAGTTAACTAATGTTGGAAACTGAGGTCCAAAGAAGTGACTTGCCCAAGGTCACAAAGCTGGAAAAGGCAGGTCCACGTCTGAAACCCAGAGCCCCAGCTTCCCTACTCAATGTTTTATCTTATTCTACAAGCCATATTTTGGCCACAGTGTGATTTTTATTGTCTTAATATTTTTTTTCTTTTATTTAATCTTAGAGCCCTAGGCTTCATTCATTCATTCACACTTTCACACAGTCACAAGATGATCTGGATCATCACTCTAGTGACCTCAACAGGACAATTGCCAGCCAGGACCTTGACCCTGGAGCCCACCTTCAAGATGAGCCAGGTCCCGGTGGGTTTGGGGGCAGGATGGTTTCCATCGCACTCCTCCTCTCCTCTGCCCTCCGTAGCTTTCCTCGTCCTCCTTGTCCTCCTCCCCCCTCCCGCCACCGAGGAGTGGTATGTGCAGGATCAGAGTTCTGGAAAGGTTACACCCGGGTTCTCTCGCCCGGGTGAAATGTGAGCGTCCTGGGCAAGGGCTCCTTGCACATAGAAGGACCGAATCCCGGACTCCGCATGCCTTACCCCTCGCTCTCCAGCCACCAAGTGCTGGAGAAGCAGCCCCAACCCGCCCCTCCCCCGCCCACCTGTTGCCGCCCCCCACCCTTCCGTCACAGCGGGCCGCAGCACCTCCCCGCCCCCCACTCCGGCCACATTGCTTCGGGTCAGCGTCACAGCCCAGGCTCCCGAAATAGCCCGCAGCTAGAGCGTCGACTCACCCACTGGAGAACTTTGATGAAGCCCAGCGGCTCCTCCAGCCGCCGCCAGCGCAACCCCACCAGCAGGCGGTCCACCTGCGGAGACAGGGCCGGCGGAGGGTCAGGGCGATGGGGGACCCAGGAAAGCGCTGGTCCTCCTCCCACTCACATTCGGGGGAGGGGGCTGTATAAGGGTCCGGCCTGACCCCCAGGTGGAGAAGGGGTGGTAAGACAGCCCCAGGGGCGCGCGGGTAGTACCTGCTGGCGCGGCGACTTGTCCGCCGCGCGACTCGAGCCCTCGGTGGAAGACATGCTGGCAGAGCGGGGCCGGGGCGCAGCGCCGGGGCTCGGCTCCCTGGCCGGGAGGCTGCGGGTACCGCGGTGGGACCAGGGGCTGCTGACCGGCCGCGGGGACAGCGAGCTGTGCGAGAGCGCGGGCGGCCGTCGGCGGCCGGGGCTCCAGACTCGCGGGGCGGATGGCGGGGGCGCTGCAGCTGGCGCTCGCCGAGGCTGGGACCGCCGCTCTGCCCCTCCGGCTGCAGAAAGCCCCCGAGTCCGATTCAAACTTCTGTCAAACTCGCGAGCGCACTTGGCAGCCGAGTCACGTGGCGTGCGCTCGCGAACCCTCCTCCCGCCCCCTCTGCCCCGGGTCGGCCCGCAGGGCGCCTTAAAGGGACCTGTGGCCTCCGCGGACAGTTCGGCCGCGAGGGGGCTCAAGTTCCTAGCCAGAAGCCTCCCGGGCCAGTTTCAAGCCCTACACCGCAGCCGCTCCAAGTCGCGGCCAGAGTAGGAACCAGCCTGGACGCACCGCGGTTCCTAGTTCATCTTTTCCCCTTTGGCCTGGATTTGAAGCCGCTCTGCGCCGTTTTTCTCTTCTTCCGCACCACAGTACCCAGAACCTACACCATTTTCATAAAGCACGATCAGCGTTGATACAAGGTTATGAACCTTACGGTTAACAAACTGCTTGCTTTCAAAAAGCTCCGAGAGCCCCTGCAGAGGGGAAGGGCAATAGAACAGAAATTGCTCACTTTTTATTCCGTCTAGTTAGGTGTCGGTTTAATTTCTTTTTAACAAAAGATATTCGTAAGTTGGTGACAAAAATTATTAATCTTTAAAAGTATAAATTCATTCGGGGCGCCTGGGTGGCTCAGTGGGTTAAAGCCTCTGCCTTTGGCTCGGGTCATGATCCCAGAGTCCTGGGATCGAGCCCCACATCAGGCTCTCTCCTCCGAAGGGAGCCTGCTTCCTCCTCTCTCTCTGCCTGCCTCTCTGCCTGTGATCTCTGTCTGTCAAATAAATAAATAAATCTTTTTTAAAAAAAAGTATAAATTCATTCTCCTTTATAATAGACATCACCATTTAAATGAGAGTGAAAACAGTCTTTGAGGAATAGGGGCTTGGAGAATATTTGCATTGAAAAGTTGATATTGTTGTGTTATGACTGACCTTAAATCTATCCCTAATTTTCAAAAAAATTGTTTGGCAGGAGCCCTGAGTATTACACGTTCGGTTTACTTTATTGTAAATAGTGAAAGGTTAAGTTATTTGTCCAAGGTCACTGAGTGAGCCAGGGGTCGGCGGCCAGGGCAAAACCTGCGGGTGCCTACGAAGAATTTACTTCTAAGTATGTATCCTTCCCCTCACAAAGTCATTATTGGAGGTCCCCTCTGATACTTTAGAATGACTACTTTTGGAACAAACATTTAGCTATTATTAAAACAATTCAATCCCCCATTGAGTAAGTGCCTTACCAAGGTTAGGTAGGAGGGCGTGGCTGGACTTGAAACTTCAGCATATTTCCATGCAAATCTGGACGAAATAAGAAACAACAGAGTTCCTGATCCAGTTTTTAAAAAATCGTTCTGCAGTTTTAGTTCCTTAACTGTAGAATTGGAATAATAATAATATTAACTGCCCTACTTACTGCATAAGGATTAAGTGGTGTGATGTGTAAATGCCCACACTATACAACTATGAACTATTTATTACTAATGTTTACAACAATATGCATGCAGAATATAACACCATCAGAAAATTCAGAATAATACAGCAAAAATCCCACACATCTACCAAGTAGCCTTACTAAATTTTAACACTTTTCCTTCTTTGCCTCAAACACATTCTTTAACCAAAAAAAAAAAAAAAAAAAGGCAATAAAAACAAAGCCCTGTGTGTTCTGATATCATTCCCTCCCTCTCTCCTTCCTCCCCAGAAGTAACCACTATCCTATCCTCTATTTTTTTATCAGCTTCATACATATTTTAATACTTGTACTGTAGAATGACTGTATCTGCAAACAATAAATTAAAATTCACCAGACTTACTATTGTTTTCCACATGATTTTAAATTTTATCTAAATATTGGGCTTTAGGAACCTTCTTTAACTTGTGGGTTTGTTTTGTCGTTTTTAAATTTTTTTT
>PISX010015747.1:0-48014 GCA_004024625.1 Mellivora capensis
TTAATAAAATATTTTGATTATATTTTAGCTTCTTGTTAGAAAGTTCATTCTTTATTACTAAATTGTATCTACTTTATAGAATATACAACTATTTTCTAACCATGTAGTTAAATTTTAAATAAAAATCACAAATTTTGAACCCCATGTTACTGACACTTGAACAAATTTCAAAGGAAATGAATCTGTATATATTCACTGACAATAAATAATTTATTTTCAAAAGCTTCCTTTTCTTGTATTTTGACAACAAAGAAGTGAAGTGTTTTTAAAGAACCCAACACGTTCTAAATATGTGACAACTATCTTCAAAAACTATAGGAGGGTTTTGAGGTATCAGCTTCTAAATCAAGGTAAAGTATAAGTCTTTTTGAATTAATAAATGTGCAATTGGCATTTATTTAAAAAAAAAGTACAACCTGCCATAACCATCTTTTTCCTTCCTCTTTTTAGTCACAGTTTCTTAAATAGCCATGAAGTTGCTTCAATTCTTTGAAAGTGGATTATTGGTATATAAAGGGATTTCAGTGCTCAAACCCTTAAGAAGTAGAACACACCACCAACAGGCAAAGTTATCACACTTGATAACACTGGTAGAGGGTCCTAAAACATTTATGTATAAATGTCCCAAGGTAACATGAGACGAAGATCAGTGCATAGCTGAGATGATGAGAAAAGTGAAGTTATAGCATTAAAGAGAATACAAAAGGCAAACTGAACCATTCGCTTGAACCTCACTTGTTCAATATTTTACAAGCACAGACAGAAGAGAAATTAGAAGTATTAAACTATTACAGCCAACCTAACTAGAAAACTGGCTTCACCATGCATTCAGGTTAATAAGTAAGATAATACATCAAGCCAAAATCTGGGTAGTCTCCTCTTCAAACACAAGCAGTAAGTGTTTACCAAATTCATAAAAGCCAAAATCAAAGTGCAAATTTCACAATTACATTCTCTCTATGTATTACATTAATATTTTATAACTTTTCAATAATATATAATCCTTTATAGCCATATTCCCAGTTAGGTATATAGTTCCTACATTTTTCCAGAGTGAAGCTACTGCGCTAAGCCTCAGATTGAAGTAACAAGGTTTTTCCACCTTTTCCTCTGTATCTTCTGTGGCACCTATTATGAAATCAGTTTCACTTATTAAAAATAAAATAAACAAATGAAAACACATACATAATGCACACACATGCATATACAACTTTTATTTAACCTAATGCAAAAATATTCTCCAGGAAGCAGGTTACTGCACCATGTCTTTAACAATTTTCTTGTTTTTTTGTTTTTTTTTTGTTTTTTACCTGGTTCTCCTGTGATATCTCTGCTGTAGGGGGTGGTGGAGATTCTTCACATACTGCAAGGCTCCGAACTAGCTTTAACTTTGAGCTTGACTAAAGAAAAGTATTTAAAATTAACACTACATTTCACAAATCTAGGGCATATCCAAAAGCCCCCTAGAGTTTCTTAAGTTTCTTTACAGTTTCGGCCATGTATAAAAGTAGGTGAAATGTGCAAGTTAAATATATCATTAAATATCACAAAACCCTGTTAAGAGTGAAAACAAATAACTGCAGTTTCAAAAACTGTAGCAATAGCAAGATGGGACTAATTCCAATTTCAAAACCTAAAGAATGGTAAGAAAGCCATTTTCTCTATAGAGAACCATTAAAAATATAGAAGCAATGCACAAAAGCGACTAGGCAAGGCAAAAACCCCAAATAAAACAAAATAAGCTTTCTGCCCCAAACAAAATATGACAAAACTAAACTGAATGCAGCGCTGTATGAAAACAAGGATTCATCAAGCATGAAGGAAGGCCCTTGGCATGCCAGCACAAAATATTTACTATACCTTAGACCTTTTTCCTGTCTGTCCAAATGACTGCAATGGCCGCTGAACACACAAGAAAGATTTGTATTAAATTTCATACTGAAACAGAGAGATTGTTGCTTAATTCATAATCCTAAACCACAGAGAAACTACCTGCACAAAGTATTGGAAATGAGGAAATCAAAGTTGATTTTAAGTAAAAAAGTACTGATTCCTCCCAGAAGCACACTTGAGGAAGATTCTCTAAAATCATTCTGTGGGTTGGTATTTTCTTTAAGTAGCAAATGGCCACAATTTCCATGTTAACTGAGCTAAATGGAACTTGTAAGGTGACTTCTTAGGTAGTACCAAAATAAAATACACTTCTTAAGTTACTTTATAACACATTACACTTTAACTAAGATTAGGAAAAACACACACATACACACACAACCCTGAGGCATTTTATATAGCTGTGCTTAGAAAAGTTCCAAACTTACTAAGAAGAACATTTCAAATGCACATTGAGTCAGAGTACAACCACCTATCTACGGCATCTTTTCAACACTGTAAGAAGTACCCCACAAGTTTATTAGTGACGGAATCCTATTTGCCTGGTCTAAGGCAAGGCAATGAAGCAGAACTGAAGAAAAGAGGGCAGAGTTACAATGTGCAGGTTCATTCAGCATGACTATAAGATCGTCCATCACATGACCGGGATACCTGCTGGGGCAACCGGCTCTAGTTTGTGATACTGGGCTTTGGTTTGGGAAAGCAGCTGAAGTGCCAGTGAAATACAGCCAGATAGGTTTTAAACACCCTTTACTTCCTCCCACCTCCTCCAATCTACCTCTCAAACCCCTATACCAAACAGGTATCTATCATCCACACATATTAAAACCAAGAAGCTAGTTTGGTACCAAACATGAAACAGATAAAAAAAAATCCTTAATACCTAGATTACTATGCTTCACATATGAAAAAAAGCCACCACCTCATCCTAACATCCAAGAAAGCCTTCTGTAAAACCAACAGAAATGAGAATCTGCAGTACCAATGTGTCCTGTCCCCCATTTTGTGCCTAAAGTTCTTGAAAGATAAGCAGCACTGTATTTTGGGGATTTTGTCCCTGGATTATGCATACTACAAATTTAATAGTGACAATAAAAGGAAAATAGAAAAAATAAAGAAAAGTAATTTTTCATGTCTTACAGAGAAGGAAACAGCACGTAAATGCATGCAGATGCATACATCAGTGCTGCCCATGAGAGCTTCTAAATGTCGGGACTGACCTCTGTTCCCATTTACTTCCTTTAATTTGATCGAGAGGATTTTTAATAGTCTAAAAATAGAATTAAAAGAGTTATGCTACATAATGGAATGAGGGCTTACAGGCAAAAAAGTGGGAGAAAAATCAATAAATGAATACTAGAAAATGCACAAAACTGAATGAGTTCCAAGGCATTAGAAGAAAAAAGAATTTGTAACTTACTCCCGTCCTCTGACATATCTTATAATTCTAAGTATAAAGGGTACAAAACTCCTATTAAAACACTTTAAAATAAAGATATTATTTTAAAATATCTTAAAATCTTTAAAAATTTTTTAAGATATCTTAAAATCTTTTTTTTAGAAAAACAAAATGTTTACTGTGACAACTATATATCTCTAAAATAATGCTTCCAAAATTACTCAATTATTGAAATCTATATAAAAACAGAAGGATGTTAATAGTGACAAAGTACATAAAACCAAACATCAAATTTTGAGCAAATTAACATACTAGGCAATTTTGCTAATAAAGCATGATTTTTTTTTCTTGTTCACAATCTGCTCAAAATATCTTTATACCAACAGGGTGGGCAGAACATTTAGGTTTACTATCAGTTACACAATATTAACATAAACTTCCACAAGTACAGATAGGATATTGTTTTCTTTTGAGCTGGCAAAGTGACTACAGATAAAACACTTTAAAATAAAGATAAGGGTATAAAAATAAAAATACTTTATTTAAAATAAAAGAGATGGGGAACTTGCAAGTACAGGCTATATTTTCTATGCAGGAGGACTGCATTTAAATCTCTAGCTTTGCTTATAGTAGATGACCCTGGTCAAATTTTTTAGTTTATTCTCATCTGTATAAAAGGTCATACTATTTGTACTAGTTTTAAAGGCTCCTGAGTAAGTTCATTAAAAGGCAGATTTTAAAAAGGGGTTTTGTGAAACCTAAAGCAATATAGATATATGGTAGGTTATTAAAGGTTAGGAATCTAGTGTGTCAGAAGACCAATGTCCTACTTCTGCTCACTAGTCATAAGATTTAACTTAAAAAAAAAATTAAGTGAGGATACTGTATGTTATTCCTATAGTAATGACTTAGAGTTTTCATAGACTTATATATGCATTCATCAGCTCAGTTTTAATTCAGAAGGAACCTCTGAGGACAATGAAGATGAAAAGAGAGATGTAAAATTATCTCAGTGTGACTTCATTTAATTGACATATTCTGAGTTCCTGCTTACATACAAGACACTGCCAGGCATTGGGGCTACATACATGAGTAAGACAGTTTCCAGTCTCAAGAATATTACAGCCCAAGTTCAGAATTCCTAAGGAGTCAAACAGAACCCAAGACCTTCAGAATCTAAGTCGAGTGCACTTTACATCAGCCCTATAAAAACCTTTTGTGGACCAAATATTCCCTGTGACAGAATACTAAAGATGGCCTCCCCAAATTCCCATCCCCCATTATTTAATCAAACTCCAACCTAAGTCAGGCTGTGAGGGGGGTTTTATAAATGTCATTAAAGTCCCAAGTACATGGATGTTAAGATACAGATAACTCAGTTGGATCAGATACAATCAGGAGAGCCCTTTAAAAGCTGAAAGTTTAGTTTGGTTGAGAGCAGAAAGGCAAGTCAGAAACAAAGGGTGAGAAGGACATGACACATTATTGCTGGCTTCCAAGATGGAAAGGCCATGGGAGGACTGTAGGCAGGCTCTAGGAGCAGAGTGGCCCTTGGCTGAGCAGTCAGTCAGGAAATGTGGATCTCAGACTTATGGCTAGCTGTAAGGAACTAAGTTATGCCAGCAACTAGAACAAGCGTGGAAGCAAATTATCCTCCCAAACCTTCAGATGAGGGCCCAGGCTGGCCAACACCTTTTGGAATTGTGAAACTCTAGACAAAGAACTTGGCTGAGCCCAACTTAGCTTCTAATCTACAGAACTGTGAGTTGACAAGAGAATGTTCTTTTAAGGATCTAAGTTTATGGTAATATGCTATGTTGCAACAGAAAACTAATACACTACTACATAAGTAGATTATTATTACCTGCCAAAGTAGCATTATTCAATAAAAATCAGTTATAATCTCACTTCAAATAGCAAAGAACTGAAATTACATAATACATACAAAAGAACAAAGCAGAGAAAACCAGTTCTGTTTACTAGAGTAAATAACCTTTGTTTTATATTTTGGTATCAATTTGGCAGCCAGATTTGGCTTTACTAGGAATACAATTTTTAAAAAAACATACCTTATTATTTAAAGTATGGTTTAACTTCTTCCCATTTTTTAAACCAGAAAAATAAATACACACAAAATTTACCATCTTAACAATTAAGTATTCAATTCAGTAATATTAAATACATTCATAACTTTGTTCATCCATCACTACCATCCACATCCACAACAACTTTTCATCTTGTGAAACTACAACTCTATACCTATTAAATATAACTCCCATTCTCCTCTCCCCACAGTCTCTGGAAACCACCATTCTTCTTTCTGTCTTAAGTTCTCTTTGAAGTATTTCATGTTAAGTGGAATCATATGGCTATTTGCCTTTTGTGACTGGATTATTCACTTAGCATATGACCTCAAGATTTATCTGTGTTATAACATATTGCAGAATTTCCTAAGGCTTAGTAATATTCTATTGTATGTAGATACCAAAATGTTCTTATCTATTCATATGTCGATGGATGCATTTGGATTGATTCAATGCTTCAGCTCTCGTCAGTAATGTTGCTAAAAACATGGGCATACAAATACATATTCAAAATCCTGCTTTCAGTTTTTTGAGGGTTATATACTTAAAAGGGGAACTGCTGGACCATATGGTTATGCTATTTTTAATTTTTTGAAAAACTGCTATACCGTTTTCCATAGTGGCTGTCCCATTGTAAATTCCCACCAGAGTATACAAGGTTTCAATTCCTCCACATTCCTGCCAACACTTGTTTTCTGGGTTTGGTTTTTTTTTTAAAAGGTTTTATTTATATTTATTTGACAGAGATGACAAGTAGGCAGAGAGGCAGGCAGAGAGAGGAGGAAGCAGGCCCCCCGCCAAGCAGAGAGCCCCGATGCGGGGCTCGATCCCAGGACCCTGGGATCATGACCCAAGCTGAAGGCAGAGGCTCTAACCCACTGAGCCACCCAGGTGCCCCTTTTTAAAAAAATTTTTCTTTCTTTTTTTTTTTTTTAGTTTTCTGGGTTTTGATATGCATCCCAATGGGTATGAGATAGTACTCACTGTTGTTTTGATTTGCTTTTTCCTAATAATTAATGATGATGTGTATCTTTTCATGTACTTATTGGCCATTCACAGAACTTCTTTAGAGAAATGTCTGTTCAAGTCCTTTGCCCATTTTTGAATAGAGTTGTTTCATAGTTGTATTTTTAGTAATTTTCTATATATTCTGGTTATTAATTACTTGTCGGATACATGATTTACTAATGTTTTCTCCTATGGGTTGCCTTTATACTCTGTTGACAGTGGCTTTTAGTGCACAATTTGAAAAAATTTCCACGAAGTCCAATTTGTCTTTTTTTCTTTTGTTACCTGTACTTTCAATGTCATATCCAAGAAATCATTGCTAAATCCAACATTTTGTCCCAAGTTAGTTCTCCTCCCCCTTTTAGAGATTTTGATTTATGTTCCCTTTGGTATTCTGATTAGAGTAAGACCAGTGAGAATTATGCTTTATAAATACTACAAGATATGGCTTTACATTGTATATGGAGAAAAATTAACACTAGAATTAAGGAATAACTACACGTGCAAATCAAGCACATTACTCTGACACAGCCCTCAGTAAAAAGCTCTTCCAGTTAGGTGATAATTGATACTGGTGCATGGGGGTCAGTCATTGTTTTGAAGGATAAGCTTTGAAGGCTTCACTCATTTAAAAAATACCTCCAACTGGCCCACAAAGGCCAGAGGGAGTCTTTGCTTATCTCCACTGTTGTCAATTGCAATCATTGTGCCTACAGTCTTCTGTACATCTCTTTTATTTGTACAAGATCAAACTTCAGTGACCATAATCCTGATTAGGGTGGAGTCATCTTTGTTGGCACCTTTCATGGACTAGTAGAAGCTCTCAGTAAAGAAAGCAAGGTGGTTCAGGGCAGACACCAAGATGGTCTTCAAACCACTTTCAACTCAACAGCCAACACTGCCTAACAAACCTTGATTAGCCATCCTGGAATAAGCCTCCACGGGAGTTTTCAGCTGAGGAAAGCTACTTATGGCAAGAATTATGTTAAAGCAAGATTGAACTGTCCCTAGTCTCCCCTCATCAGCCTGACAGAGATGCTGGATATCTTTCCTGAGCCAATTGGTGGCATGTATGCATGTGAGCTTAGCATTTTATTTTTCCTTTCTAAAACCCATCCGTCTCAAGAACACCCTGGCTATTTTATCTGACTCTAATCAGCCAAGTCTCACAAATTAGTAAACAAGTCCAAGCCTTGGACAGGGATGCTCCCTGAAGTGTCCTCATTTTTTGCTATGTAGTAACAGCTACAAGACTCAGGAAAAAGCGCTTGAGTTCACTAGAAAATGCACTGAAACACAGATGCTGCTTTTAGGGTAGCTGAGCAAAAATGAAGTTTCACTGCTCTGGAAAAATCGAATGGAGGTAGAAGGCTAGAGGTGAGTCTCAATTATACCACTGGCTCTCCAGGTGACCCTGGGTAATTCACTTCCATTTATCTGAAAAATGGAAGGAGTGCTCAGATGAATTTTGGAAACTTTAGCTCTGAATTTTTGAGTTTAATGAATTTAACTTCAAAATGCTCGATCATTACTTTGAGCTTCTCTTGTCAACTTAGAATCTTTTTGGGGAAGAAATATCAATGGAATTAACAGAGGGCACCTCACCTCCAAGGCATTTCTTCCTCAGATTCTTAACGAGTAATGGTGGTGATGATAACTCCACAGATGTCCATGGTTTTCAAAAGGAAACCCATATTCTACCCTGAACCCAAACACATACTTTCAGTTCCCAGGCATTGGGTCTGGCACCAGAAGACTAATACAGTCTTGTCTCAGACCTCAGTACTGACTCTTTTCTTGTCCCTCTCTGGTAATGCTGAACCAGCCTAGTGGCTTTCCTCCTGTTGTCTGTGGGGCCATGATCAGTGTATCAATGCTCTGGGCTGTGTGTGTTTTTGCTGGAAACACCCAAGGGTCAGGGAGTCTGGTGTGACTAATCATTTGGTTGGTGTGGCTTCCATAGCTTAATGGTTGTTTTCCTTTATTAGTGTTGTTGCTTTTCCCTTAGGCATCTTATGTCCTCATTGTTCAAATTACAGCCCAGTGGCCTGTCGATAGCCAATACTGGTACCAGCTGGGAGGTTGTTGAGATGCAGAATCTTGGGGATATCAACCCATACCTTTTTCATTATGTTTTGTGGTTTTGTAGTATTCACCCTTTGACTTCCTTAGTCAACTTTTAATAGGTCTGGCAGCCCCAGCTCCACGGCCTCTTCTCTCTCAGACATGCAGATTGTAGCAGGTATCCCTGGGAACTGGGGTGTCTTGGAGCTGGGGTTAGTTAGGGACTGAAAAAGCCCTCATGGCTGGCCCCTTTGGTATCAATATTTAAGAAATCATTGCCAAGTCCAAAGTTATGCTTTCGCCCTGTTTCTTCTAAGAGTTTCATACTTTAGCTGTTATATTCAAGTCTTTCATTCATTTTGTGTTAATTTTTATATACAGCATTAGGTAAAGCTCCAACTTCCTTCTTTGGCTATCCAGCTGTCCCAGTCACCATCTGTTAAAAAGACTGTCCTTTCTCCATGGCGTTGGCACCTTCTCAAAAATCATTTGACCATATATGCAACGCAAGGGTTTATTTCTGGGCTATTTTCTTACATTGGTCTATAAATCTGTCTTTATGACAGTACCACAGTTTTGATTAGTGTAGCTTTCAAAAAAGTTTTGAAAATGGGATGTGTGAGTCCTCTAATTTTGTTCTTTTTTAAGATTGTTTTGGTGGGTTTAGGGTGGAGCAAAATGAACAAAGGGAATCAAGGAGTACAAACATCCAGTTACAAAATAAGTTACAGGGGATATTATGCACCACATGGGGAATATAGCCATTATATTAATTTTGTATGCTGACAGATGATAACTAGATTTATTGAGGTATACATTTTACAGTGTATACAAAGGCTGAATCACTGTTGTATACTTCAAGTTAATATACTGTATGTTAAATAATCCTCAATTAAAAAAAAATGTTGATATTCTAGGTCCTGTCAGATTCCCTATGAATTTTAGAATGGGTTTTTCTATTTCAGCAAAAAATGTCATTTGGATTTTGAAAGGGATTGCATTAAATCTATAGATGACTTTGGGTAGTACTGACATTTTAACAACATCAAATCTGTTCATTAACATGGGATGTTTCCATTTAGTTATGTCATTTTAAGCAATGTTATACAGTTTTCATTGTATAAATCTTTTACCTCCTTGATGAAGTTAATTCCTAAGTATTTTATTCTCTTTGATTTTTTTTTTTTTTTAAGGGGGAGCAGAGGGTGAGTGAGAGAGAATCTTAAGCAGGTTCCATGTCCAGTGCAGAGCCCAATGCAGGGCTCTGTCTCACCACCCTGAGATAATGACCCAAGCCAAAATCAAAAATTGGACACTTAACCAACTGAGCCACCAAGATGCCCCAGTATTTTATTCTTTTGATGCTATTACAAATCAAATTGCTTTTATTATGTCCTTTTCAGACTGTTCACGATTAGTTTATGGAAGCACAACCCATTTGTATGTGTGTTGATTTTGTCTCCTGCTACTTTATTAAATTCATTTATTAGTTTTAATGGATTTTTGGGAAATCTCTATAGTTCTCTACATATAAGGTCATATCATCTACAAAAATTTTATTTCTTCCTTTCCAATTTAGATGTCTTTTATTTCTTTTTCTTATCTAACTGCTCTGGCTTGAATTTACAAGTACTATGTTGAAGAGAAGTGGTGAAAACAGCATCTTTGCCTTGTTCCTGAACTCAGAGGAAAAGCTTTAAGTAAATCTTTTGCCAATGACATGATCAACATTGGTTTTTCATATATGGCTTTTATTATGTTGATGCAGTTTTCTTCCATTAGTAGTTTTTTGAATATTTTATCAGAAAAGGGTGTTGATTTTTGTGAAATGCCTTTTCCACATCAATTGAGATGATCAAATGTTTTATTCCCTTCATTCTGTTAACATAGTGTGTTCGCACTGATGGATTTTCATATGTTGAACCATCCTTGAATTTCAGGAATAAATCCCACTTGGTCAAGGCATATACTCTTTTCAAATGCTGCTGAATTCAATTTACTAGTATTCTGCTAAAGATTTTTGCATCAATGTTCACAAGGGACACTGGTCTTTAGTTTTCTTGTAGCATCTTTGTCTGGCTTTGGTATCATGGTAATATTGGAAAAAGAATGAGTTAGGAAGAGTTTCCTTCTCTGAAATTTTTTGGAAAAGCTGGAGAAGGACTGGCACTGCTTTTTAAAGATTTATTTATTTATCTTAGAGACAGAAAGAGAGAGCGGGTGGAGGGACAGAGAAGAGAATCTCAAGCAGACTCCCCATTGAGCACAGAGTCCAATGTGGGGCTTGATGGCATGACCTGGAGATCACAACCTGAACCAAAATCAAGAGTCGGACACTTAACCAACTGAGCCACCCAGGAACCCCTGTGATTTTTAAATGGTAAAATTCACCAGTAAAGCCATCAGGTTTGGGGCTTTTCTCTGCTGGAAGATTTTTGATTACTGAATCAATTGCCTTACTAGCTACAGGTCTTTTCAGATTTTGTTTCTTCATGATTTAGCCTTGTCAGGTTTTATGTCTCTAGGAATTTGTTCATTTCATCTATAATATCAAATTTGTTGGTGTACAGTCATTCACAGTACCCTCTTATAATCCTCTCATTTTATAGAATTGGTAGTAATGTCCCCACTTTAATTTCTGATTTTAGTAATTTGAGACTATTTTTCCTTAGTACATCTAGCTAAAGTTTTGCCAATTTGGTTGATCTTTTTGAAGAAGTAACTTCTGGTTTCACTGATTTTCTCCATTGTTTTGCTTTTCATTTTTACCAGCATTTTATTGCCACAGTAAAAATTTAGTAGGTTGTTTTACAAACCTTAACATCTCTAGAAAGATGCTAAGGGACAAGGTCCCCAATTTATAATTAACATTATTTGATACAAAACATGTATTAGGCCAATAAATGCATGCAGAATATGAAATATGCTTAAAGAACTTCAGTTTGAAATGGGTCAGAACTACAAGCTACTAGCCTGAAGAAAAACCGAGGTTTAGTAATAAGTGGTTAAGATGTAATATCACAATAAATGTAGACTATTCTTAAATTTACTGCCCTGGGGACGCCTGGGTGGCTCAGTTGGTTAAGCGGCTGCCTTCGACTCGGGTCATGATCCCAGCGTCCTGGGATTGAGTCCCAAATTGGGCTCCTTGCGTGGCAGGGAGCCTGCTTCTCCCTCTGCCTCTGCCTGCCACTCTGTCTGCCTCTGCTCCCTCTCTCTCTCTGACAAATAAATAAATTAAAAAAAAAATTTACTGCCCTGTAGATAAATTTTGAGGGCAAAGAAAAGTAAACATCACTGATGATTTTAGTACTTCGGTCTTTTGTTTACAATAAAGGAACTTTAAACAGATCTAAAATTTGTTTCAGAATATGAATGTAGAAGGATTCTCAAAATATTACTTGTACCTTAATTGTTAAGCCAAACCAGAGTGTTTTACAACTAACAACAAAAGAAACAGAAACTTAAATCTAAGTAGTCAACTTAATATAAAGAAATGTTACATAGGTTTGTTTTTTTTTTCCCTTAACCATAAATGTCTCTGTTGGTCTAATAGTTTCAGTAGTTTTCTTAACCTTTCCCTGTACTACTAAGGACAGTTTAAATCTGTTTGAAGGGGTGCCTGGGTGGCTCAGTGGGTTAAAGCCTCTGCCTTCGGCTCAGGTCATGATCCCGGGGTCCTGGGATCGAGACCCGCATCGGGCTCTCTGCTCAGCGGGGGGCTTGCTTCCTCCTCTCTCTCCACCAGCCTCTCTGCCTAGTTGCGATCTCTGTCTGTCAAATAAATAAAGAAAATATTTAAAAAAAAAAAATCTGTTTGAAGGCTCTTTATTACAAAAGAAAACTGAAAAAAAAAACCATAAAAAACAAAATGTGGAAATACAGAAATGATGAACCACCGTAACAATTAAGTACTGCTAAGAAAGAATAATCTTTATGAGTTATATTGTGTGTTCGCATAAAAACAGCCACCTTAAAGACCCTCAATTAAGAGGAACTCCATTTCAAAAAGGGGATCATTTTTCATATGTAATTACTATGAACAAAATAAATTATAATAGTTAAAATGCTTCAACTAAGACTCCTAATACACCTTGAAGAGTTTACTAATTCTCAGTACTTTCCAAGGTAATAGTAAAAATTTATGGTAATTATGCTGGAGGAGATAATGAACTAATGTGTTAAATGTCTAGCTAACAGTCAGCAGCAATAAAAACCATGGAGTCAGTTTGCTCATTTCCACTGGAATAATGAGTTGGAAGACAGGACTTTTAAATCAATAAACTGCCAAATAACAATCACTAATTGGTTTATATCATTTGATACTCTGGGCAAAAGAACACAAGATTAAATATCCAAAGACCTAAATCTTAGACTCTAAGGAAAAGTTCATGGAGAAACTCAGTCTTATCTGGTGTACAGTTACCCCTCATATTAAAGGTAAAGGATCTCAGCATCCTATTGGTGATACACATGGAAATTACTGAAGAAAGTAAAATATTATACAAAAAGATTTCTATATCTGTAAGAAATGAACTTCTTTATACATGTAATAATGAGAGCACCTTGAAAAGCAAATCTGTTTTTAAGTGCTAGCTATCTTATGTGCATATAACCAAGGTTCAACAGAAAGAGTACTGAATCCTTGAAATAATTTAAAAGTTAAAGTACACTGTGGGAAGTAAATTTTAGTTTTAAAAGTTGAACTCATTAAGTATTAATAAAAGACAACACAAGTACAGTATACAGATCTAGAACTTAATGCAAGGAAACAAAAACTGAAACACAAAAAGGTAACCAATACAAACTGAACTGGCCATCCTATTGTTCAATAAATAGTTTGTTGGAAGAGAGACTATTGTTTAAACTGCTCTAAAATAGGTTTTGGTTCGTGTTTACATACACATGTACACAGATGAACACACCTAGACAAAACATTTGTCAAGTATAGATACAACTGTATAAGAATGGGAAAGCTGAATATGAACCATTAATAAGTAAGCAGAATACAAGATTCCTAATTTTACATTTCAAATAAATTATTGCAAAAAATCAAGATAAGTAATTTACCCTAACTTTAATCTGAAAATTCTATCTCTGAGAAAAACCAAGTGCCATACATCATATAAATTAGTTATACAAAGAAGAGCAAAGCAAACACTTCCTCCCCTGGCCTCACCATTCATCCCATGTTAAGGATTAGTTGTAGTAAAACAAAATTTAGAAACTTGGCTCCTCACCACTCCCATCTTCTACATACTTCATAATTACAGAAAGTCCAACATGCAACTTGTACAATTTGAAACAGGAATAGGGTGTGGCAGTAGAAAAGTTACTAAGTAAAAACTCTGTACCATTATTTGGAACCATAATAGTTCAGAACAACTCCACAGCAATTACATGGATAAATTGACTTCTGGATATTAATGCAAACAGATTGCTGGAATTAGCACTGAAGTATTCTTAATGAAGTAATCCTTAAAATTCTGTAAAAGATTATAATCTGAAACAAAACTTTGAATGAAAAACACAACTAACATTTTTAAAAAGTAGAGAGTCATGCAGGGAGAATTACTTCCCAAAGCAAAGGTTAAGAAGCTCTATGAGACAGTCTCTACTTATAACAATCCAATGTGGTGAAGTATTTACATACGTCCCATGTCTGCTGGCCTCTCCCTAGTTTGAGGAAATCTTTAATGTAAATATTATCTTTAACAAATAGTAAAAAATTTAAAGATTTCTTCATAGTATTAAAGAAGCTAACATATTCTTTCATTTAAAAATGACTTTTTCTAGAGGCACCTGGGTAGCTCAGTTGGTTAAGTGTCTGCCTTCAGCTCAAGTCATGATCCCAGGGTCCTGGGATGGAGCCCTGCGTTGGGCTCCCTGCTCAGCGGAGCACCTGCTTCTTCCTCTCTGTCCCTCCCCTTCCGCTTGTGCCTTGTCTCTCGCTTTCTCTCTCTCTCTCTCAAATAAATATCTTAAAAAAAAAAAAAGACTTTTTCTAAATAAAACACTAAAGGGATGGTTAGGAAATTAAGACGTGGAGATGTATAAAATGTATGACTGTTGAGGAAAACATTTTCATTTTCCTAGGTCACTTCAAGTATTACTGTGCTGAAGCAAGACAATGGACATAAGTTTATTCATGGTAGTTCACTTCCAGAATGATATAGAAGAAAGGAGGAAATTACTGGTTTATTAAAAATTCTTAAGGGGAAACCTATGTTAGTTGGCAAATACATCTAAATTTGAGTAAAAAAAAAAAAACAATTGCTATTTTCAAGGCTCAAACTCACAACCCTAAGCTGAGATCAGGAGTTGAACACTTAACCAAATGAGCCACCTAGGTGCCCCTAATAATAGTTGCTATTAAATCTTTAGCTAGTATCTTAGAGATCCAAAGAAAGATGAAATGTCTCCTAGTATGTCAGAAGAAAGGCATTTTATAGAGAGTAACTCTGTATTAAATTAAAAGGTAACTTTGTACTAGCCGTATTCTTTTTTGTTTTTAGGATTATTTATTTAACAGAGAGAGAGAGAGAGAGAGATCACAAGTAGGCAGAGAGGCAGGCAGAGGGGGAGGGGGAAGCAGGCTCCCCGCTGAGCAGAGAGCCCGATGTGGGGCTCGAACCCAGGACCCCGAGATCATGACCTGAGCCGAAAGCAGAGGCTTTAACCCACTGAGCCACCCAGGCACCCCACAGCTGTATTCTTCTTAACAAGACTCTATTCTCTGTTCATGCTTAACACAGTTGACTTTATTTTATTCTAGGTGAACATACAGGAAAACCTTTTCTACTTATTAATCTACTTTCATTCTTAATTTCCATTACTTAAATCTCTCCCATATAAGTTATTTTGACTGTAAGCCTCTTCTTGCCAGACACCTTGTATGGAGGCACCTTGGATCTCAAAAAGTTCCAAGCAGAATAAATATTCTCACCCATAGTAAGTTCTTTTTTTTTTTTTTTTTAAAGATTTTTATTTATTTATTTATTTATTTGACAGAGAGATTACAAGTAGGCAAGAGAGGCAGGCAGGGAGAGAGAGGAGGAAGCAGGCTCTCCACGGAGCAGAGAGCCCGATGTGGGGCTCGATCCCAGGACCCTGGGATCATGACCTGAGCCGAAAGCAGAGGCTTTAACCCACTGAGCCACCCAGGCGCCCCCCATAGTAAGTTCTTAATAAACATTTGAATAAACTATGAAAATAGTATTCAATGGATTAACATAAAATGAATTCTCATGTTCTCTTTGTTCCTCTTCCCAATCTTTACAGTCATAATTCTATATGGAATATGATATCAGAGATCATGTCCATTTTTGCTTACTATAGTAGTTCCTTGACATAGAATAGACTTTCAATAAGCATCTGGGGAATGAGTGAAATTTTCCTGTAATATCAACAACGGGGCCATGATTCAATTGTGGGCATCAAAATGCTCTTGTGCCTATTGCCAAGGGCAACACAACAGACACATCAGGAAATGTAATAATCCAAATTAATCACTTGTTTATTAGCATGACCTAGAAGAGTGAACATTAGGTATAAAAAAGGGACTAAAAGGAAATCTTCTACTATTTCAATCATGAATGCAACAGAATTTTAGATTTTCTCTAATTCAATCAGGATACTGGCATACTGCCATCACCGAGTATAGTGATTGCAGGCTTAGCAATTTTTTGTTTTAAAAAGTGCTATTACTAAAAATGACTAGAAAAAGTATGTTATTTCTCCCAATTTCTTAGGTAATTACCACTTGACTATACATAATCAGTGGGGCCTAAACGTTTTTTTGTTTGTTTGTTTTTATAGCTGTGTGAGTTGCTTTCATTTTCTAACACATTTCTGGCACATACTGGAGAATAAACCAAATTTTTGACTGAATGAAGGAAAGATGTAACCTTTAGAAGAAACTTCTTCACTTATTAAAAAAAAAAAATAGCCCTCATATAGCACTTAAGATCTTCAGGATATATTAAGAGTGATAAGAGTAATGATAAAATACTTTCTCCCAAAGTAGAATTCTTTATCCACAGGACTAAACTAAAACAAATGAGTTAGAAATAGTATTTTAAGGTAAGTTTTTGTGGCAGATTAAAGGTCTTTCCTACTAAGAGGTGTGCTGTAATTCCCTTTCCCTTGAATCGGGGTTACTTTTATTGACATGTGTCACTGAAAGAAGAAAGTGGAAGAGACATTCTGAGACTTCTGAGCCTAGGTCAAAAGAACCCTTGCAGCTGTGCTTGGCTTTTGGAATATTGTTTTTGTGACTCCTGAGCTGTCACACCGTAAGTCTAACTACCCTGGGTCTCCCATGCTGTAGGGGCCATAGGTAGGTGCTCCCAGTTCCAGCTGAGACTACATTTCTGCCATTCCCACCAAGGTGCCAGATATGTGGGTGAAACAGTCTGGACCTTCTATGCCAGTCCATCTGTCAGTTAAATACCAGCAAAAACCACTTTTGATGCCTCGTGCAGTAGAAAATTCAGTAAGCCAAGCCCTTATTCTGTCTTCCTGACTCACAAATCATATAATATTAAAAAATTAAATGGTGTTCAAAAATTGTTAGTCCTTTGTTTTGCAGTAATGTCTTCTAAACCAAGAAGATAACTGGAACACTTAGAAGTGAATGTATGTACTACTTGAAATAATTTTTTACCTATCTTAAATCTGTTGACCAACTCATCAATTTCCATTTATGCCCGGAATTAAAAGCCTTCTCCATGGTTAATTCTGTCATCATATATGTGTAGTGACAAAAGCCTCAAGTGACTTCTTCATTCTCCACCAACCACTTTTCTTAGTCATGGATGATTGCTTCCCTGGGGGATTGTTTTTACTGAGAGAACTACAGTTTTTTCAACCTTGCTTATTCTGCTCTCCTTTAAGGGCTCTTAGGTTAGATTCTGTACTCTCACGACACTAACAGGTGCAGAGTGGTATGAAAAAGTAGAAAGCCAATAAAAAAACATATTGGCCACATACGAATAAAAACAATTACATTACAAGTAAATACAAAACAAATTAAAGATATAAGCAATTCAAAGAGCTACACTCAACAAGCTATTCCAGAACACTGAAAACCAGCTGGTCAACATGTCCCAAAGGGTCAATTTACCCTTTTACAATTCTGAAAGAGCGTTTGGTATGAAGAGTATAACTACATCTTGAGTATTTAGTATTTGTAGCCAGAGAGAAAATCCTGTTTACCTGCAAATCAATATTGTTGTCAATACAACGTTCATTCTTCTCTGCCAAAATCTTCCCATAGTTTTCTGATTTGATAAGATTTTCAACTCTGGTTGTATCTTTCACTTCTGCCTCCAAATCCTTCATTGTTTCAGTTTCATTTTTTATAGTAACAGTATCAGACATCCTCATCAGCAAAGGTTATTTTAGAATTCTACAGGGAACTTGAAGCCTTAGCAAGAAAGGAAAAAAAATTAAATTCAGTTTGAAACATTTCTTAAATTCGCCTGCTGTACAATACTGACTAAGTGCCCTCTATGGTCCAGGAACAATGTTGAGTTTACATAGGTAGAAGCAAGTTTCCTGCTTTCAAAGAGTATAGAGCTTAGTGGCAGACATATACAAATCTAAAAAAAGCATAATACAACTAGCTAAGAGCTATAATAAGGATACGTGGTAATTCCGGTGCACATATCACCCCCCCCCCTTTTTTTTTTAAAGATTTTTATTTATTTGACAGAGAGAGAGAGAGCGCAAGCAGGGGAAGCAGCAGGCAGAGGGAGAAGCAGATACCCCACTGAGCAGGGAGCTCAATGCCAGGCTCGATCTCAGGATCCTGGGATCATGAAAAAGGCAGACACTTAACTAATTTAGCCACGTAGGCACCTGCACTTATCACTTTTAAAGGGTCTTAAGAAACATTAAAGGAATGAGCCATATCAAAGTGAAACATAATGGTTGTAGAGTTATAAAAAATACATATTTAGATGACATGAGAAATCTTTATTTCTAAAAGGATGCCAGGAGTGTCATCCTGTAAGAAAAATGTGTTCCTATTATAGCCTTCATTTAGGTTCCTAATGTTCTAAATTTCTTAAAATTTCCTTCAATTCCAAAAGGAAATAATTAAAAAAAAAAAACAGCAACATGGTATACAAAACATAGCTGGATTGTGCATTAATAGTCTGCGTTAGGAATCAAGCACTCCTGACTTATGTGATTCAATACCTGACAACACAGTATTACCAAAAGGACATAATTAAAAACAAACAAACAAACAGCAACATGGTATACAAAACATAGCTGGGTTGTGCATTAATAGTCCGTGTTAGGAATCAAGCACTGAAAACTCTCCTGACTAATTCAATGCCTAACAACACGGTACTACCGGACACTCAGGAAATCAAATCCATAGGATGCCAATATATTTCCTATCTTTAGTGAGGTTAAGAAAACACTGGGGACCTTATACTGGATATATCAGATAAGAATGTATGAGGGACAGGTGTCAATTTAGATCCTGTAAGAAATGTGATGTTAAAAAGGAGAACTTGATGTCAACAACTTAAATTTTTTTCTAGCTTGAGATATAACTGACATACAACAATGTGTAAGTTTAAGGTGCATGACATAATGATTTGATAGATGCATATACTGTGAAATGATTGCCACAATGTATCATTTAACATAATTACAATTAAATATCTAAATAAATGAAGAAAAAATATCTAAACACAAATTTCAGAAATCCAAAAGTGGATTTTTGACAACCTGAAAAGGGTAAAAAACAAAAAAAAGAGGGAGAAATAGATTCTAAAGTCACAGGCAGACTAAATGGAATTTAAACCTTCATTAATTATATTCTATACCAGAGTTAATTGGCTCATTCTCAACACAATAAGGTTACTAAGAGGTAGGGCGTTTCTTAAAATACTCTGGTTCCTTGCTTTTTATATTAAGATTTTGAAAGAAAAAGGGATATGTTTTTCTCTCAAGTGTTAAAACAGATTACCTGAAGTATCCTATGGAACTGGGATTGCGGTGTCCCACAAAAATAAAATAAAGTAATCCAAGGTTCTTTTTCACAGTTGTCAGCCAGGATGTCAAGTGTATTGAACCATCTGGAATCTGGCAGGAGTCGTCCCATGTCCTTGTCACCACTGTAGATTCCTGGGCTGAAATGGACTGTTGTGGATCAAATATATCATACCTTTCAGTGGCCTAAAATTAAAACAAAAGGAAACCTTTTAACAAAATAGCCAAGGGAAGTAGAACACTATATAGTAATTTAGAAATTAAAAATGCTACTATTGGTGAATTTATTATTTTCTTGTCCTAACAAGAGTCAGAATACTTAGTTATGACATGTATTAGTTTTGTGAGTCTGAAGTCACTCAGGGCACCTAGAGAATTTAGCAGTAAAAGCAGAGATGAGAAGAAAGCAAGGGAAGAATATATAGTAAGAATTTAGCATGTGGTCAGTGTTGTAAGGGAGATAACTGTTTATTTTATAGATAAAGGAAAAAAGGTTTGCCTAAGATTGTGACCAAGAATGCTTAATTCCAAGAAGAGTTTTCTTCCAGAGCTACAACTCTATGGACTTACGGGAAGACTGTAATTTTCAGTAACGACCACACTCTAGATTTTTAAGAGTACAAAGAAGAAAAGGTTGTAATAAATCATTTAACATTTTCAAAGAAACCTACATTGGTCTGTTAAAAAGCAAATGTCTATAAAGGGTAGAATCACTATTTTTAAAGATATCTGAAATGCTAAAATTCTTTCAGTATCATCTGTTTTTTTAAAATTATTTATTTATTTATTTGTCAGAGAGGGAGAGAGAGAGAGCGAGCACAGGCAGACAGAGTGGCAGGCAGAGGCAGAGGGAGAAGCAGGCTCCCCGCCGAGCAATGACCTGAGCCGAAGGCAGCGGCTTAACCAACTAAGCCACCCAGGAATCCCAGTATCATCTGTTTTTAAAGTCACTTTCATTTTATGTTTCTCTGGTGCAAAGGAATTTATTATAGCAAATAAATAGCTCTAAAAATCCTACATAGCTTTTCCATTTTCCTTTGACAGTGCCCTTGTCAATAAACAGAACAGTACAGTTTAAAGGTGAAACAACTGAAAATAGCATGGTGTAAGCGCGAAGAGATATTAATATTGCCAACCATGCATCACAGAGCCATTCACATCTTATATTAGCTCTTCAAAAACCATTTTAAAATATAATTAATTTAGAACCCTGATATAGATTAACATCAGTTTTCATGTCTCAATTTCACTAAGAGATAACAGAAAGGAGGGATCAAGGAATGCCCAAGTTGTTTTCTGACATTGTCTTCTCTATTTCACCGAGGTTGCTAGGCCACTATATCAAATAACTGCTCTTTTAAAAAATTTTTACAAAAAACAAAAAAAATAATTCAATATAATTTTTCTAATTTTTAACTTTTTCTCTTATAAAATGGTAGACACAAGATGGCAGCACCCACTAAGCAGACAAATTATTGTGGTTTCGTTTGTTTTTAGTAAAGTCACTTGTGATTCAATCATAAATCCTTTAAGTTTGGGGCGCCTGGGTGGCTCAGTGGGTTAAAGCCTCTGCTTTCGGCTCAGGTCGTGATCCCGGGGTCCTGGGATCGAGGCCCACATCGGGCTCTCTGCTCCGCTGAGAGCCTGCTTCCTCCTCTCTCTCCCTGCCTGCCTCTCTTGCCTACTTGTAATCTGTCTGTCAAATAAATAAATAAAATCTTAAAAAAAAAAATAAATCCTTTAAGTTTGAAATTGTGAAGCAAGACTATAATCTAGATAAGAAAATAAAAGGGGGTGCCTATATGGCTCAGTCAATTAAGTGTCTGACTCTTGGTTTTGGCTGGGGCCATGATCTCCAGCTTGTGAGATGGAGCCCCGTGTCAGGCTCCACGCTGAGAGTGGAGCCTGCTTGAGATTCTCTCTCTCCCTCTCCCTCTGCCCCTTCCCCTGCACACACTCTCTCTCTAAAGTAAATCTTTAAATTAAAAAAAAAAAAAAAGAACTAAAAAAGGCAGTAGCTGCAAGGGGTAATGAAGATGAGGCACAATGTAAAGAGGCAAACACTCAGTTCTGAGGAAACCCCAATGAACCTTAGGAACCACCTAGTTGAATCTTACAATTTACCATGCAAGCTATCAGCACTCAGAAGTCCAATGACCTGTCCAAAGTCACACAACCAATGTGATAACCAATACTTGTCAATATTCCACACCACTTGACAAACTAAAGAAATAAATGTTTCTGAACCAAAATGACCAGTTATTATTTCCTGGGAAAGAGATAGGATCAAGGTCATTGCCATTTTATCAAAGTTTAAAACACAGCTCTACCAGTTATGACTTAGGAAATCACTTAACCTTTCTGAGTCATAATAAAGGAGGAAAAGGAACATTTAGCTCATAAACTTATTTGGAAGACAATTTTTAAAAAAGATTTGTTTATTCATTTGAGAAGGAGAGAGAATGAGTGGGGGTAGAGGCAAAGGGAGAGAATCTTCAAGCAGACTCTGTGCTGAGCAAGGTGCCCCATGTAGGGCTCGATCCTTTGAGCCATGAGATCACGACCTGAGCTGAAACCAAGAGTCTAATGCTTAACCAACTGAGGCATTGAGGTGGCCCAAGACTGGATGCCTGCTCACTTTATTTATTTATAAAGATTTTTTTTCTTTTTTTTTTGACAGAGACACAGTGGTAGAGGGAACACAAGCAGGAAGAGTAGGAGAGGGAGAAGCAGGCTCCCCACCAAGTAGGGAGCCTGATGCAGGGTTTGATCCCAGGACCCTGGAATCATGACCTGAGCTGAAGGCAGATGCTTAATGACTGGGCCATCCAGGTGCCCCTGAATATTTTAAATAAAAATGTTTTCCCCTCCACATCTTCGAATAAAGGAGATAATTTAGCGTTTTGTGTACTCACTGAAACAAAAACTTTTTTATCTTGGCATAATGTCTATACTTCTGGAGTTACTTAAGGCTGTATGGGCATGTGGGGGTCAAGTATGGGAAGCTATAAAATAGGGATGGCATATGGTGTCGCTGCCATAACAATTAGGAGTCAGTTAAATGCACCACCCTAATGTCATAAATTGTTATACAGTAAGTGAAAGTGATTTAAAAACGTATATAAATTTGGTAAGTTACTACAGCAGAAAGGCAACTAAGAGAAAGCCAGCAAAATGTTGATATTTATTAAGTGCATACATGTGAGTGCCTACTGTTGGTGATATTTAAAAATTGTCTTAGGGCACCTGGGTGGCTCAGTCAGATAAGCGTCTGCTTTTGGCTCAGGTCATCATCTCAGGGTCCTGGGATCAGGCGCCATGTCAGGCCCCCTGCTTAGTGGGGAGTTTGCTTCTCCCTCTCCCTCTGCCCCTCTCTCAAATAAACAAATGAAATCTTTTTTTAAAAATATTTTATTTATTTGTCAGAGAGAGAGAGGAAGAGAGAACAAGCACAGGCAGACAGAGTGGCAGGCAGAGGCAGAGGGAGAAGCAGGCTCCCTGCCGAGCAAGGAGCCCGATGTGGAACTCGATCCCAGGACGCTGGGATCATGACCTGAGCCGAAGGCAGCCACTTAACCAACTGAGCCACCCAGGTGTCCCAACATATGAAATCTTTTAAAAAATTGTCTCAATGTGTTTCAACCTAAAAGAGATGGATACATGTGCTCAAAATTCACATTCAACTTTGAATAAACACTCTTGCAACTGCTAACATGTTATTAGGAACAAGTCAGAGATTTGATTGTATATAATTTCTGTGCTACCAGGTAGCCAACAAAAGATAAATGCTTGTATATATAATAAAATCTTCAGAACCACATGCACAAAAAGGTTGGCACCCATCTGGCACTACAAGCAAAAGGGAATCAAAGGTAAAATTAAAGATTGTAACCTAAAAGAAGAAACTATAAAAGTATAAGGATATATAAGAAATATGTACTTTTTTAGATTTTTAAATTTATTTATTTGACAGAGAGAGAGATCACAAGTAGGCAGAGAGGCAGGCAGAGAGAGGGGGAAGCAAGCTCCCTGCCAAGCAGACAGCCCGATGCGGGGCTTGATCCCAGGACCCTGAGACCATGACCTGAGCCGAAGGCAGAGGCTTTAATCCACTGAGCCACCCAGGCACCCCTATAAGAAATATTTTTATAATTACTTAGAGGGAGAGCCCTTACCAAGCATGACATAAAAATCTAGAAGGTACCAAAGAAATATTAATAAAACTTACAATAAAGTTTTAATATTTCTGTGACAAAACAAAGAGATTAAAAGGCAAATGATAAAATAAAATCTATTTCCAACTGAAAGGGTCAAAGTATCTAAAGTAAAAAAGCTTTTTTAAGTCAAGAGGAAAAAAGAGAGAAATGGGGAAAAGGCAATCTACAAAAGAAACACAAATAATTACCACCAAAAAATTAATAACTAGTATATAGCTTACCACATGGCAGGTATTGTTCTACTACCTTTCATAATTAATAAATTTAGAACTTACAAGAATTTTAAGTAGGTCCTGTTATCATCCCTGTTTTACAGATTAGGAAATTAAGGCACAGAGAAATTAAGTGATTTTGTCCAAGGTCACACAGCTATTCAGTGTGGGGACAAGGACATGAAACAGGGCAGACAGGTGTCCCACTCCAGGCTCTTACCCACAATGCTCTATCATTCCTACATACAAAGAGGAGGGGCAATATGTATTTAGAGAACACCTTTATTTCAAGACTTCTCTCTTCGTTTTAAAACTATTTATTTGACAGAGAGAGGGAGAGAGAGAGCACGCGCGAGCACACACACAAGCAGAGGGAGTGGCAGGCAGAGAAGGAGAGAGAAAGAAGCAGGCTCCCTGCTGAGCAGAGAGCCCAGCGTGGGGCTGGATCCCAGGACCCTGAGATCATGACCTGAGCCGAAGGCAGACGCTTAATCAACTGAGCCACCCAGGTGCCCCTAAAGAGTTTTTATAACATGTACTAACCCCCTTAGCATCGTATTCATTACAAAAAGCAAACTTCGCCTTTTCACAGGGATAGGAGCTGTGTATTGTTCTCCGCTGCACAGCAAGACAGCACTGTTAACTTATTAGCTGTCAATAAAGCTAATCACTACTGAAATATCAGAACTGCTGCATATCATCGAGTTTCTCTTAACCTCCCTATCTCTTGTAATCATCAGTATCAAACAAAGTAAACCTGGTTGATAGTAAGGATTCAGTTTGTGGCTAAGGAACACTGTGAAGCCTAGTAGTTACAAATGATGAATATGAATACTTAAGTACCTTCCTCAAAGAAACAAAGCAAGACAGAATTGGGATCAATATTTGAAAAGACAGACTAGTATATGCAATTCATGAATGTGTAGTTTCTTTAGTGAAAATTTCAGACAGTATTTTCAGTAACAAAAATACAATACTGCTAATTCAGAGGATCAGTTTATTATGCCTGGGGTCTAATGTTTGGTTCTACAGTTAGGCATTTACAAAAATAAATAGTCTACTTTCACAAGAAGAAAATCAGTTTACTCTAGGTTAACAAAACATCAAAAACTCAATTTTGTTACGAGGAAAAACTCTGGCTCCTAAAGGTAAAAACTAAGTACTCTGCACATGAACATTGAGAAAAAAAGAATTATATTACTGAAGTTATCTGAAACAGAATTTGGCAAAGCACACTGCATTTCTTCCCTTATGACTATCTGGTTATTCAATGCCATTTCATTAGATGAATACAGTGCTTACTACTTCCCTCAGAGCAAAACATGTAATCAGGCACCAGCATTTATAACATAAACCAAGTTGTAGAAGACCAACACACACCAGATTCTTCTCTTAAGGGTTAGCAATCAACACAACCTATTGGTCATGGGCCTCTGGTGAGAAAGACAAGGAAAATGGTTTATGCTGTATTTAGAAAGAATGAAAATTCACATTCTCAAATGAAGAAGAATATAGGCATCAATATTTCAAAATGCTAAATGTCTATGTGATTTATAAACAGTTACTATCAACCAGAAATCTAACAAGGAACCACAGAAAGCAAGAAGCTGCAGTAAGTATTAGGTATGTTTTACAAGAGTAAAAGAGAAAGAATTACCTTGACCTAATGGGAGTTGGTGAAACCCGAGAGAGATGGTTAGCAACGACATTTATCAACAAATACATAAAATAATTTTAATATGATATTTAGAGAGGGTAAAAAAACTTTTGGTAAGTTGAAGAATAGGCATAAATAACTTATTAGTTGAGTCCTACAAGAGCATGAAACAAATTACTTTTAGAGAAGAAGTGATACACAGAGGTAAGATGTTACAAGAACATGTTGCTTTCTCAATGGAGAAATGGGGAAGATAGGAAAAAGAAGCCCATTTAAGGGAAAGATAGTACATATGCTGGGGTTGAAGAAAACAAACAAACAAATCTGATGACACCCAGAAGTGGTGATGGCATAGGGAATGGGAACTCTCAGCCGCTATGAGTTCACTTTAGTAAATAATCTGTGATCTCAAAAGAGGTTTAAATTCCTCTTATGCTACAGCCCAGCACTTCTACTTCTCCATCTACACACTAAATAGACACATATATGTGCATGAGGAAACACGTACAAAAATATCCACTGAATTGTTTTATTTAAAAGCAAAGAATGGGAAAGACCAAATGTTTACCAACACAGGCACTGATTTTTTTTTTTTGAAGTATGAGAACAGTAGTAAACTCCTACTGCACAGTATGATAAATGATTAAAATGAACGAACTAAAGCTGTATCAATACAAGTCTCCAAAAGAATGTTAGAATGTTTAGTGGAAAAGCAGAATTATGACTACAATACAATGCAACTTACACAAATATTTAAAAACCACACAAGCATTGACGGTAAAGGTACAAATCTGTTTCACACAATTCTCTCTGGGGAGGGAAAGGAAAAGGTTTCAGGTGAGACAGAAAAGGGACTTTAATCAATGTCTTTATTATTATTCTATTTCTTAAAAAAAAAAAAAAGACCTGTAGCAAATATAACAAAAGGTCAGCATTGCTAATTTTGAGTAGTAAGTACTGAATGTTTGCTAGAATGCTCCTTTTTTTGGTCCTGACATTTTTCATTAAAACATGTTCTAAAAACAAACAACAGGAAAATAGCATCAAAGGGTGGATATATTTGCAGTTAAGATTAGAAGTTTACTCTTGATCTCATGAGGGACAGAGAGCCTGAATAATGGGAATTTTAAGAGAAGCCATGGCGAATTATTTGTTACAATTGTAGATGGACTCTGTTCTAACAGGTAAAATGTTATAAAAACTGTGGTATAAAGTGACTAGAGCCTAGACAAAAGACTGAGCTGAAAAGGAAAAAAGAGATTTCATTCATTCATTCTAATCTTTTGGTTAGGTACTATGTGCTAATAAGCACTGCTCTAACTACTAAGGATATAGCAGTGAACCAGGCAGACAGGACCCTTTTACTTAAGACGCTTGCATTCTACAGCAGGGAAAAAGTCAACAAGATAATTACAGTGATATGTACTTCGAAATCAGTAATATTAACAGGAAACTCTGATATACCTATTATTATTCACAAAGCACTATTCTCAAAGCTTTCCCTGTATTAATTTAATTCTCATAATAACCCTATCAGGTTGATACTCTTATTATCCCAATTCTACAAACGAGGAAAGTGAGGCAGATAAAGGCTAATCAGCTTGCCCAAGGTTTTAAGACTACTGAGTGGCAGAGTTAGAATTTGAATTCAGATACTCGGGTTCCAGGGCCCGTACTATTAGCCACTCCCTATATATGCTGCCTCTAGAAATAAAGAGATATGACAGAAAGTAACTACCTGGGGGAAGCCAACTAGTTATAGGAGCGGTCAGGGAAAAGGTTAAGGTTGTGATAACTGAAATAGTTATGGCACAACACAATGAAGGTGTAGGCGGTGCTTGCTACCTACGACATAGGAAATATCTGAGGGGGAGAAAAAGATTTAGTGCAGAACAATGATTTCAGTAATGAACACAGTAAGTTTAAGGTAACTTTGGGACATTTAGGTAGAGAGATCTAACAGGATGTCAAATGACCTGGAGCTAAGGAGAAAAGGCAGGGCTGATGTTATTTATTTGGGTAGAATAACTATATAGATGGAAGCCCTGAATTATCAACATAGATGAAACTGATAAGGAGCCACCGAGACAGACAAGAAGTAGGCTTAGCATAGAATCCCCAGGGCACAACAAACCCTTAAAGAGATGAATAGGGAGGTGGAGGAACAAAAATTCTACCAGATTTGGCAACAAAGTTAGCACAAGATGCAAAGTTAATGTAAGACTGACAGCATGGAAAGTGTGTAGGCCAAAGAGAAGCCAGAAGAGAAAGGAGAGAGTAAGAGGTGAGAGATTTAAGAGGAAAAAAGAGTAAGAATGAGAAGGAAAATCTGAAGTGGAAAGAAATGAAAAAGAAGTGGGGTCAGAAGCACAAATAGAGACATAGACCTTAAAAGTATTCATTGTCTTGAGAAACTGAACAGAATGTGGCAGGAAACTGAGGGAATTCATATCTAATAAATACCTTTTCTATTTTACCCAGAACATTACTTGATGGAAGTCAGGAAGTTGAGATGGCTGTAGGGGTTGGGGAGAACCGAGGGTGCAGATAAATCTTGGAATGAGTCTCTAAGGAGACGCTCATTACAGCTAACACCTACATCCAGGACCATTTAGGCACAGTTCTTCAGAAGTCTGTAGACTACAAGAATTAGGGTTTCTGTAATTCTGTAACTGAGGTCAGCGTAATGGGAGTGACTTAAATGAGATAGTTCAGGTGCAGTTTGGCTATAGAACAGGTCAAATGCTTTTCACAACCATTCCAGATCTGACTTTTTATCACTGCGTGGTACAGTGCTTAAGAAACCTAATAATGCTGGAGGTGCCTGGGTGGCTTAGTAGAAGTGTCTGACTTGATTTTGGCTCAGGTCATGATCTAAGGGTTGTGTGGCTTAGAGGGGGGAGCCTGCTTCTGTCTTCCTCTGCCCCTCCCCAAGCCCATACGTGCTCCCTCTCTCTCTAAATAAATAAAATCTTAAAAAGAAATCAAATCAAACCAAAACCGAGTCAAAAGGTAAAAAGTTAGAAAT
The DNA here is from genome assembly GCA_004024625.1 of Mellivora capensis. Taxonomy (NCBI): domain Eukaryota; kingdom Metazoa; phylum Chordata; class Mammalia; order Carnivora; family Mustelidae; genus Mellivora; species Mellivora capensis. Next base: position 28,570 of record PISX010015747.1, read on the forward strand.
TAGGAGAGCTAGAGTACTAAAAGAATTCTACATTCTTTTATAATAATTCTAGATACCAGTGGTCCTAGTTTGAGCCAAAGCAGAAGCTAAAGGGAATGTTTTCATTTGTGAACCAAAGGAGCAGAGAAGTAGGAGACAAAAACCTTATTTTTTAAAAGATTTTATTTATCAGACACACAGAGAGAGATCACAAGTAGGCAGAGAGGCAGGCAGAGAGAGAGGGGGAAGCAGGCTTCCCGCTGAGCAGGGAGCCTGATGTGGGGCTCAATCCCAGGACCCTGAGATCATGACTTGAGTTGAAGGCAGAGGCTTAACCACTGAGCCACCCAGGTGCCCCCCAAAACCTTTATGGTCCTCAGATGATGGAGTCCAGAACAGAAGACTCTAGGGGCTTTGGTACCTTGAAAACTAATGTTGGATGCTCTAGGAGATGCAACCTTAGGCAGGGACATGAGCAAATTTATGACAAGCACTATCAAAACTGGTAGTGTGGCAGAGAAAGACAAGATCGGAATAGTATAAAAGAGCTGTTCAGGAGCTCCCAGGAGGTAACTTGGAGAATCCCGGGGTAACCTGGCAAGATTCTAAAGGCATTGAGATATTGGGAGGTGAAGGCAAGAGACAATGCAATACAATGAGGACCATTAATGTCACTCCATTCTTGAAGGGTTTATACTTAATACAGTGCCAGTGAGGATAAAATGTATTTTGCCTTAATTCTAAACCCACCACAGTCCTGGATTAAACTGGGAGCTCCCTACTTTTGTGTTAAATGTAGGATTGAAATAGATCAAGTTCTAATAAGCTCTTTTGACACATAACAAAATCTCTTTTAAAGACTACAAAGAGAAAGAAAGACTGGTCTTTACCATCTGATCATGCTTTGGGAAATTAACCACAAACATTTAAAGGTTTAGATTCCTGGAAACTGGGCATAGATAATGAGGATGAGAGAAGAAGTTAAGATAATGGGCATGTAAGGAGAGAGAACATAGATTTTTATTCCATTAAATGATTATAGTTCATTCTTTAAACAGTATATTATCTACTCAGAGATGCTTCTAAGCAATGGAACTGGTTAGAGTGAACTGGTTAGAGGGAGAAATATCAATGTATTCAGACTTGACCTCAAGTTTTTTCTTCTAAATAATGAGAACCACAAAAGTAAATTATTTACTTAGTACAGAATCAAGCAATATTGCTAGAGAGTAAAATATTGTATAATGGAGAATTTGGCTGGCCTTTGTCCTTGGTTCCTGGGAGGTAGCTTCTAAATCCTTGCCATGGGAGTATCTGTTCCTGATGGTGTGTCTTGATAGTTCACCCTAATGAGCTGCTCATGGTAGGCCCCCAAATGGGTTTATGCTAATGAATGATCCAGGATGGGGACAGTCACACCAGGAAGACTAACCAGGTAATTAGCAAGTTGGGGTTTTGAGCCATGCAATATCTGCATGACTGCTTAGAAGAGAAGGGTGGGGTGGGAGTTTTGAGTTCAACTGCATGGTCAATGGTTCAATCTTTCATTTAACAGAGCTGCAATAAAAACTATGATCCTGAAGCCTGGGCGAGAGCCCCTGAACTGCAATATTCTGCATATCATCACATATCACTGAATGGGAAGATAATGCATCCTAACTCTACAGAAAGAGGACAAGGGAAGCTCTGCATTTGGGATCCTCCTAGATCTGGCCCTTTGTGTCTTTCCTTTGGTGCTGATTCCATCCTTTATAATAGCACTATAATTTTAAGTATAGCACTTTCCTGAGTTCTTTAAGTTGTTCTAGTAAATTATCAATTCTGAGAGGTCAAAGCGAACTGGTCAGGAATGAGGATGGCTTGTGTCTGAAATGGAGGAGATTTGTAGGTGAAGTTAAGTGCAACTCTGGGTTAGCTGGTATAAGAAGTCATTGCAATTATCAATCTTTGCATTGTCTAGTCTCACACATTACATTCCTTACTAAAGTATTTTGTGATGTTTCACAGTGTATCTGTAGTATATAGCTCATGAATAAAAGCGAGCATCATCATGAGCATAATCCCAGTTTCTTTATTCAACCATTCGTAATGCCATCAATGAGAAGGTATAGACTCTCCACAGACTGTGCCAAGTGCTAGGCTATCCCATAAGAAACCTTTATAGTCTTTGTGGTATTTTAGCTAGACTGTGATGTGATATTCCCTCTACTCATTCAAAATTCTATTTCACTTGGTATTTCTTTCTCTGTAGAACTAATATAACTAAATGAATTTACCTCCATGTACTTTTTAGCCACGACTAGCATTTCACTTTTATCAAAGGATCACAATGAAAATTCTTTGAAGGCCTTAGAAGTATTAAGCTCTGTCATCAAAGAGTCTTAGTAAAACTCATACTGGGCTTCTGGAACATGTATCTAATCCACCCAAAGTTTCTTTGATGGATTAATATATTTCATCAACATGTGAAACTTCATATTCTCTCTAGCATTTGAATCAGTAGACCTAACAACCCATTTCTTTCTTACACAAAATCTGTTTCCTTTACAGGATTTTAATTTAGGTTACACTTGGCAGAATTCTGTTTTATAACTACTAATATGCCAACCTTCACTTCTTGAACTGCCAACTACATTCCTTCTAACAAAGGATCACAACCCTCTTTCAAGAAAGCACCTAGGGATTATGTTTGGAGGGGAAAAAAAAGCTCAAAAATGTTTTATTTCTTCTTTTGGTCAAAGAACATTTCATGGTCAGTAAAAATAGCTTAAAAACAGCTTGAGGTAGAACAGGTGTTGTGTTTCAGTTGCCCTCATTTACCTTCAGACTCTACAAAAGGCTGTGTACAACAAAGTGCAAATACTTTTATAGCTTGAGGATGCTGCTACTAGGCATGAGTGAACACCGCTGAGACCTTCATGGTCTCTAGCATTCATACTATACACCGAACTTGCACAATGAGCAGATAAAATTTCTCTTTAAAATACCTAAGGTTCTGTCCAATTTAATTGCTTCAACTGCCTATGGCTTTACACACAATGAATAAATTCAGAGTCTAATACATTTCAGATCTAATTTTTTAAGGACTTCCGTTCATTACTGCCTAGCCATGTCCACCATATCAAATTGTTTTAGTAGTTATTAATATATAATAAATGTCTTGCTTTCTTTACAACTGTCTCATTGGAGCTCAATGGGGGCATGCAGTCTCAATTATTTTGGCCATTTATTTAGACATATTAAAAGAAGTTGTGGTTTAAGAAGCACTTTGAAAGTACTGATGAAACAAAACATTCTGCTGTATCTCTCTGGTGATCCCGTATTATAGTCTGACATCAGATGTGTATGGTAATCAGTCATTACATATGTTCAAACTACTTGAAAAAAACTACATATGATTTTTGTGGAAGTGCCTGCTGCTGGAGGAAATCATACACCCTTCTAAGCATTTGAAGATAAAGAGAAAATGTTAAATCCACATAGATTGAGTAGTGATTTATAGACACCATAAAGCAGTAACTCTTAATTATTTTTAGACCATGAAAGGATCTTCTTGAGAGTCCTATTAAATCCAACAATCCTTTCTGTAGAAACGCAGCACTCATACTCGTGTATGTTCAGAGACATTTTTGCATGTGTTTCTCAGGGTTTCTTAGTTCTCCAGAAGCATGTACACAAATCCTAGTTAGCAATTCTTATTTTATATTTTACATGTAATATTTTTATATGTATGTTATACATAAAATATAGAATATGTGTTCTATATAAATATATATTCTAACATATTCTATCTATAAATAAATGCATATATTCTAAAATATAGAGTATGAATTTATACATATATAATTGCATACACACACAAACACACATTTCCCCTCCCTTCATTTGCCCCCCTGCCCCCCCAAACCTTGCTCTGGTCAAACGTGAAGGTAGGGCTGGATCAAGAGACATTAACTGGGCTTCAGGCTTCCCTCTAGTCACTAAAGCACATCTGTACAACTCTATAGCTTAGAGGATCTCAGTCTAAAAAAATAAAAATCACTGTATTAACTTTATTAAAGATCACCTATATCAATTAGAATAAGGGTTGGTCAGCCAGAGAGGTGTGATGAGAAGGTTTACAAAGACAATGACTTTTCTGTCCTATTTCACTCCCACCCCACAGGACCAGGAGTCTGATTTAACAGCATGGAAGCGAACTATAAGCAGAGCAGGAATCAAAAGAAGGTAGCAATGACAAGTGCTACATAAATTTTAGAGGAGGGATACATGTGAAAATGACATTTAACTCTGCTCTGAAAAGATTTTCATCTCACACAGCTTTCTTTGCTTTTTAAACATATATAACTTGTTAACCGTGAATTTTTCTTCCCTGATAGTTCTATGCTAGTTATCATGAAACCACAATGCTATTTAAGATATACTATGCCTTCATCAAACTGCTGTCTCAATCTGCTTTACAAAACTAAGCAAACACAGTATAATGGCAGTTGCTAGGTTTGTGATTATGTAAACAGGTAAATGCTAAGTGAATTTTTGTTCTTCAGAATATTTTAAAAAACTGAGACACTAGAAACAAACTCTTGAGGAAAACATTAAAAAAATTCTGAAAATCTTTAAAAAACACACACAAGGGACGTCTGTGTACTGTTTTTGCTGTTTCCTATAAATCTATAATTATTTCAAAGTAAAAAGTTAAAAATGAAAGAAAAAAATCCCAACATATGTCCAATTAACACATTTGGAAAATACAGGATGGTATAAAAAAAGCCATACAGGTATAAAAAAATACAAGTTTATCATAACCTGGAACACCATTATGAGGTGGGATATTGTCTTAATTATCTTGAGAGTAATTTTAAAACTGCTTTCTAAAAATCTTGAAAAATACAAAAATTAAGAGAAAAAGCATTCCCTTTAACAGTGTTACATGTTACATGTTTACAATGTATCTTTGGAAGGCAAAACATTTTAATGATAATTTCAATATGTGATCCTTTCAATCCACTTGTAAGGCCTGAAACATAAGTTTTTAAAAATACAGAAATTGAGCAAAGGGTAAAAATCTGTTTATTTAAAATATATTTGATTATTTACCCATTAATATCTTTTAGAAAGCACAGAGTTTAATTAACAAATTAAAATGCAACTAGTAACTGTTATTAATTAACCAAAAAAATTTAAATAAAGTCAAGTGCAGATCTGGTTCCAATGAAAAGGAAAAACTGTATGACAATGAAATTTACAGAGTACATGTGTGTGAGTAAAGCTTGGACAGGAAAGATAGAAAAAGACTGACGGTAGGGTGGAAAAGTGAGCAAAATGTCAAGAGAGGGAGGGAGGGACACAGAAAGAGAAGGTCAGTCAGGGAGACTGGGAGAGACAGAAATAGGGTCAGAGAGGCAGGGAGAAGGTGAGGCACATAAGAGTAAGAAGATGGTAAGTGAGCAAGAAGAAGGGGTAGAGGAGAGGGCAGACAGAAAGATGGAGGGGGGAAGGGGCACACTGAGAACCAGAGACAAAGGCAGAGAGAGAGAGACAGAGAGAAACATAAAAGGAGAAAAGGGATAGACAGAGAATGAGAGGGAGCTAGAGATGGCTAGACATGACATGGAGGCAAAAACAGAGAGGGAGATAAGGAAGAGGGAGAGTCAGAGGAACAAAAAAGGGAAGAAAAACCGAGAGAGAGACCCTGAGATACAACATAGATGGACAGAAAGGGACAGAGACTGAGACAAAGTGGGAAAGACCAATGGGCTAGGGGAAGAAAAGAGGGAGAGTGGAGGGAGAGACACTCAGAAAGTCAGTCTCTCTGTCTCTCTGTCACACACACACACACACACACGGGTGGGGCAGGGGAAGGCAGAGAGAGATGCAACCAGAAACCTAAAGAAAAAAAAAGAATAAAAAAGAGGAAAGGTATTAAAAAATGTAGAATGTGAAAAAGATGCGTGAAAACAGTTGTAGACAAGATTCAGAGTACCTGCTGTGTAATTTTTTTCTTTTCTATTTCTCAACATAAAACTTCAAAGAAACCCTGAAGCTTCAAAGAGAAATGATGAAATCTTCCTGGCATTAGGTTGAAATAATGTATCAGATAAAAGACCCTAATTTTATTAATAGCTATTAATATTTTCATGATCCTAATTACACAGTTGGGAATGAGAAAGAAACAAAAGAAAGAAGTAATGATATTCAGCACTGATACACAGGCAATTTAGTGATTTTCCTCCTGTTCTAAAAGAGATGAGTTATTTCTCAGGATCAAAATTACTTTCATATGGGGAGGGGGTTTGAAAATAGCACAGCAATTCCGTATACTGGTAAAATTTTGGCTAATTCTAGGTGAAAAGGAAACAAACTCTCAAAAACCTTTCAAACGAGCCAGTTACACACTAATGGATATATTTTAGTCATGTCACTGTATCTTACCTATATGTTAAGATTCCTGTTCTGCAGAATTACAAAATTTGAAGATAAATGTCAAAATTTTTAGACAGTATGACTAGAAATAAGATAGTTCTTAAAAATTACAGAGTTTTATTATCATTAGCTCTTTTGCAATGTGATATGATTATGCTAATCATAGCAATGACATTGCTATGTATCTAGGTACTGCCCTGTTATAAGCGCTTTAAAAATTATTCTACCTCTTCCCCCAAGAAGGGTATAAAAAATTAACATTAGCTTTGAAAGTTAAGGTTCTTAGTTTCTTAATTTTCAAAAGAGGAGTCTCATATACACTGCATTTATTCCACAATGAAATTTTTCAGATTCAACAAGCCATAAGCATATCTATTCATGAAGAACTTGAAAGAGAAATCATTTCTCCAACTGCTATACACAAATAATAAGGAGCATACAGGTAAACTGTTCAATCAATACAGCGCAAAGAGTTATCACAAATTTTGGTGTAGGGAAGGAAAACTTGTCCTCAGCTAAGAAGTAAATGACTCCTACTACTCATTCTATCAACCTAAACAAATCTACCTTTGCAAAAATAAGCAAAAACCATTTTAAAAACACGCTATCATTTTGGACATGGTAAGGATTTTACCACACATGCCCCTAGCAAAATTATGGCACTAAGTGACATGAAGAATAACTTCACAGATTTGATTACCTTTTGTATACATTTAGCAAATAAACAAAGAGTCACATACATACCTTCATTGTACTGGCATTCGCTTCATCATAGAGAGTGAATGAAGATGTATTTCCCATAGTATCTGTAAACTGATGCTCTGCATTGCTCCTCTACAGAGCTCACCGCACACACAGCCAGCTGATTAGTCAGGCATTGGGAGAGCGCTGCTTTAGAGCAGTCTAAAGCACTTGCCGAGGACTCAGAGACAATAGAAAGTCAACAGCTGTATGTTGTGATGTCAGTAACACTCTAGCCAGTCACCACCCAGAATATCTGAAATGCATCAGAAGCTATATTGAGCTCTTCATTAGCAATTCAGGAGCAATGATGCAAAAGCCCATGAAACTGTGAATGTGCAAAGGCTGTCAGGATATTTGAGATTTCTCGCTCTTAAAATTTTTTTGCACACTGATTCCTGACTTCACACTGGTAAAAAAAGTTAAGATAATTATCTTCTTCTCAAATTCCCCAAAACAAAATGTATAGAATCTAGGTGTGGTTTTTAATAACTCTCTTTGACACTTTTAGTATCATTAGCAAAAAATCTATAAAAAAACAAAGACAATCTGCCTATGAAAGCTGACATCCCATGATTATTTTGTATCTTCATACTGACTTAATTGTCACAAAGGAAGAAAATGCAATTAAGAGCATAATTCCTTATTTGTTAATTTGTTTTTGCTAAAATTAAAATGAGCTCGCTTATTCTGGCAAGAGCATTACTTCTTCACACCAACAGATGGAGACAGCAAAAGAACTGAGATCAGAGGACAATTCTGCCTTGTGTCAGATGCTTGTTGTCTAGATGAGCTCAAGTGGTGGACTTATAAGAAAAGGAATGAACCGAAACCAAGTTAAAAACAAAAACAAAAAACAACAAAAAACCCAACTTATTAAACATTCAACAACTAGGAGCAGACACACAAAATGAAGAAAACAGACAACCAACTGTGTCTGTTGGGTAAAACACCAAATAAGCAGACAAGTGTGTTTTTTAAATTCTAAGCATTGATTTCTCTGATAGCTGGGTAATGCACATGCCTGTTTCCCATTCTGGGAAACAAAGATCATACTTTCTGTAAGCACACAGGAATCTTGTATGGATCCTAATCAGACAAAGCTTATACATTACTTGTACTACTGGAAGAAAAATGTATCCCACCAACCAGACATACTGCTTTTTCTGCCACTAAAAGGTTAAGTCTTAAAGAATTGATATGCCCTTACAGCCTAACAGATCATCAGTGCACTATATACCAAATAGCAGACAGAAAAATAAAGACACTGACTTTTTAACTTGGAAATGTTATTCCTCTCTCAAAAATAGGCTCTATTTCAGCCCTATAAATAACTTAATAATAGATTTAAATCCACAAAACCCCTTCTGACTATACAAACAACAAAGGTGGTAACAGCAGCTATTATGAGTGATTTTTGACTGGGTGGTTTCACGTTAATTTAAAGTTCCTCAAAATACCTACCTCCCTAGATTACAATCCTTACCACGCCCTGTACTTTTCGGTATTTAGATGTGTTCAGAGGTAAAAATCAAGCCTGAATATCCCAAAACAAATATCCAAGTTCCTGACTTCTCCTTATATGGTTACTGCTTTTATCAAAGGGTACAAATGATTTTTTCTCAGAATCTGTTACATACGAGAAACATAAATTCAAGGCAGCTTTTCTTAAAAACCATAATAAAGGCTTTTGTTATGAAACAGATGGATACACTAAAATGCAGAATGATGAAGGATCCTACTGTTATTGTGGCAAAAATTAAAGAGTATTTCTACTAGTCAGATGGATCAGGATAAATCCACTTGTATATCGGGATGATAATGTTCCACATGATCTATTTTCTCTTTGAACTTTGGATGTTTTTAGGCCTTATAAATTCAAGGAATTTTGAATTAGTGAAAAATCGTAACTAAAAAATTTTAAAATGTAGTTATACTACTGTCAAGTAGATTCTGAAGGGAAAGGACTGAGATGTTAACAGTGAACTCCATGGATAATGAACCTTTCATTTAGGAACAATCTACACCTAGCCAATAAGACACAGAGCCTTCAATATTCCTTTTGGATACTATACCATTAATAACCATTAATGGATGCTAATATCATTAATTAGTAAGTCGCCTTGTCTGCACCCCGTAAGTGTTCCATACAAATAAATAAACAGTGAAACAGATTTGGAAAGGTTTCTTATGATGTCTTGGAAATGTGCTTACAACATGCCAACAAGGTCAGGTAACAAAGGAAAACTTTCAAGAATAAATCCTCAGTAAAAGAAAGATGAATTTAAAAATTTCATTTTTTGCTTAATCTCAAATTTCATATTGTACTTCTTAGAATGCTCAGTAACGTCCTCTGTAAAAACTGAAGCACACTGCCTCTATTAACATAATGTTTAACTGTAGTTATGAGGTGAAAACTTAATTCCCAACCAAATTAGAGGAACTAGGGCAACTATGGGACTAATAACAGAAATTTAATTGTCTAAATCTAATTACTGACATTCCCGATAAACTTTCTTAACTTTTTGGTGCCTTAGCTCTCACCTGACTTTTAAAGTCAGAAAAAACATTTGAATCTAGTTCTCTCACGTATTTCCCAACATTGTTAATAAAAAGAGCAAATAATTACCACAAAGGACATCTTATGGCAACTATTTTTTTAGCAAGTTAACATTTTCGGGGCGCCTGGGTGGCTCAGTGGGTTAAAGCCTCTGCTTTCGGCTCAGGTCATGATCCCAGGGTCCTGGGATCGAGCCCCGCATCGGGCTCTCTGCTCAGCGGGAAGCCTGCTTCCTCCTCTCTCTCCCTGCCTGCCTCTCTTGCCTACTTGTAATCTCTGTCTGTCAAATAAATAAAATCTTAAAAAAAAAAAAAAAGAAAGTTAACATTTTCTTACAAGAAGAAAATCAGTATTTTGCAACTAGTAATGCAGTAAGATTCTGGCAAGGGTCAGAAATATAAGACACAACCTACTGGGTGAAAGACAGTTACTAGACAAGATATTCAATTTATGATAACTTTTTTTTTAAAGATTTTATTTCTTTATTTGACAGACAGAGATCACAGTAGACAGAGAGGCAGGCAGAGAGAGAGAGAGGGAAGCAGGCTCCCTGCTGAGCAGAGAGCCCGATGCGGGACTCGATCCCAGGACTCTGGGATCATGACCTGAGCCGAAGGCAGCGGCTTAACCCACTGAGCCACCCAGGCGCCCCAATTTATGATAACTTTTAACTACAAAGAGTAAAAGGTATGTTTACAACCTGCAGACTCTACCTTAACCAAGTGATCAAACTTAACATCACCCATAACAGGATAGACAAACATTATAGGCCTCCTGATGTAGTAGGGGACAAAAATAACCACCTATGTGATATTACTCTGAAAATATATCATCTGAACCCAGTCATGAGCAAACAATCTGAAAAATTTATACTGTGGACCATTCTACAAGACAGCCAGCTTAAAATCTTCATATATCAATATTATGAAAAAATACACAAAATTATGAAAGAATAGAGAGAGATGACAACAAATATAAAGTGTTATGTTTGACTGGATTCTGGATTTTTAAAAAAAACTGTGAAGGGTATTTACAAACAACTGGGGGATGTCAATCATATGGTTAGTACATGAGATGAAATTTTATCAATATTAAAATGTGGGGGTATGATAAAAATACATTAGCCAAAGAGACAGAACAAGTGAATATGGCAAAATATTAAGAACTGATAAAACCAGAAGGTATTTGGATGCTCATTATACTACTATCTTTAAACTTTTCTGTATAACCTTTTCTAGCGGTTTTCCTTTCTTTTTTTGTTTTGAGAAAGTCTTAATCTACCATAGCTTTTTTAATGTATGGAATTTGACACGTCTTTTAAACTGTGACAGTACTTTTAGTAGGATTATTATTTTTTTTAATAATGTTATAAAAGTGGGGCAAAGAGACTGTCATAAAGCATTAATCTATTAGCAAATATATATTTTTTGAAAACTGTAATTTGAAGTAAAAATACTTAACTTTGAAATATTAAAAAATAAGATGAAGACGACATTATCCTGCTAAGGGAGGGTTCTTTCCACCACTCTATGCCAAAGGCTGTGGGTTTTTACACCTCCCCCACCCCCTAACACACTCCTTGTGTTACTGAATAAGTTATCTTTCCAAGTAGTATTCTGTGCTAGAGACACATTTGAACCCTGGCATATTTCCTCATTTCCTTAAGATTCTGCTACTTTTACTGAAAATGAAATCACAGCAACATAAAAAGAAGAAATTCATTTCCTGTAGCCTGTTTTTTTCAGCCTGAATAGCCCCCTCAATAGAAACACTCATTTCCAATAATTGTCAATAAACAATAAAAGTACGAAAATCTTGAGTCTTGGCTTGGTCAAGGCACTTCTATACAGATTACACATCTTTAGTAAAATGCTTTCTGAAATAACTAATAGAATTTTATACATTTGCAATGGACTTCAGAAACACTCTTATCTAGTCCCCACCTTATTTTATACTGTGGAAACTAAAGCTCAGAAGTGAAGTGACATGATAACTGCCTGTCTTAATGTAAACTGGATAGTAGCATAAACTAGCTAATTGGATTTTTAAAAGATTTATTTATTTGGGGGGGGGGAGGGGCAGAGAGAGAGAGAGAAAGAACTCCCCAAGCAGACTCCCTGCAGAGCCCAACTCGGGGCTCGATTCCAGGAACCCAAAATCATGACTTAAGCCGAAAGCATGAGTCAGATGCTTAGATGACTGAGCCACGCAGGTGCCCCACTGATTAGATTCTGTAACAAGTTTCTATCACACACTACTTACAAGTGGCCCCAAATTTAATCTGGCTTAATCTGTTGCTTGTTTGCTCTCAGTGGATCTGATAAATTGCAAAGGTGGATAATATAAATGCGAAGGGATTATGTTTGTTTCTCATGGGATGGATTCCTTTCATCTTGTGAACTATGAAGTTCACTTTTTAAAAAAAAGATTATTTGCTTATTTATTTGATAGAGAGAGACAGCAAGAGAGAGAACACAAGCAGTAGGAGTGTGAGAAGGAGAAGCAGGCTTCCTGCGGAGCAGGGAGCCCAATGTGAGGCTTGATCCCACGACTCTGGGATCATGACCCGAGCCAAAGGCAGACACCCAACAACTGAAGCACCCAGGCACCCAAGATAATGCATTTTTGGCAAGAATACCACAGAAGTGAAATTATACCCTTCTCAGTGCACTATATCTGGGCATACATGATGTTGCCATATTGTCTTGTAACTGGTGATTTTTACTTTGATTACTTATGGTGGTGTCTGCCATGTTTTTCCTATACAGTTGCTATTTTCCCCTTTGTAATTAATAAGCATCTTGTGGAGAGGCATTCGGTAACTTTGAAAACATCTTGTTTCTCCTCATAATTTTGCTCATTTTAGCATCCATTGATACTTCTGCATGCAATAATTATTACAGTGCTGTTTGCCTAAGGATGATTTTGATTTCCTTCTTCTCTTCTGTACTTATTGGAAGTATATAGTTATTGGACCACTGTAAGAAAGCACCACCCCTTCTTGCTCTTCATGTTTTATATGTATGAACATTTGAATACGTATTATAACCTAATACTGTTATATAATATTATAACCTAATACCATTATTTTAAAAAATTACTTTCTGGTACTACATAATGTTCCAGGTTCATTTGTATTTTCTGGGTCCCAGACTCAGAAAAAAACATTTCTCCAAGGATCCATGTTTCCAATTTTTGGAAATCGTATTTCCAGAGGATCTGGGCACTGATATGCTCATTCTGACTAGGGTCTCAGTGCTCTTTGTCCCTCTCAAGAGAGAGACAGACATATACATTCATACATCTATATTTACTTCTGTATTTCTGCATTTGTATATGCATTCAATCCTGGCTTCCTGATTTAATGATACATCCAACTCCAGTGAAAGACTATTCTAGACTATTCTTTTCACTATCTTTAAGTGCTTTATCCAACAGTAAGAAATCGTACTTTTGTTATCTATGATATATTCACTTAGTTGTTGAAACTTAGTATACAGAAAAGATAGTCTCAGAACTCCTAACCAATAGCTCTGGGAGAACACAATTAGTACACAGAGCACAATATTTGTTCTTTTTGTCTTTATATAATATCAAAGTTTCCCAAGGTTACTTAGTTCTTTTCTTCCCCACTCAATCATTGTACTTATGCTATTCATTTGTAATATGGTTAGGTTCATTTGCTAGCATTTATATTCCATTTTGGAATCCCTACTCCCACCCCTCTGCCTGCCCAAACACATACACTGGGTTGGTTTTTCTTTATTTTTGGAGTTCTAAAGAAAAGTATAGTTGGAAACATGTCACTTCCTCCTCATCCCAAGAATCTCATTCCCACTAACCCCAACCTTTCTACCACATTCCCACTCCTTCCCTATAGGAAACAAATTTCATTAGTTTTTGGTTTATCATTCCTGTATTTTTTGCACAGATGAGTAGATACATGTATATACATCTCTCTTCTTACACAAAGAGTAGCAAAGTATATAGATACTTTTATACTTGATTCTTTTCACCTAATTGCACTGCAACAGTTCAGAGATACTCATTTTTTTTTTTTTTAAAAGACTTTACTTATTTATTTGACAGATAGGGATCACGAGTAGGCAGAGATGCAGGCAGGAGAGAGAGAGGAGGAAGCAGGCTCCCTGCTGAGCAGAGAGCCTGATGTGGGGCTCGATCCCAAGACCCTGAGATCATGACCTGAGCCGAAGGCAGAGGCCTTAACCCACTGAGCCACCCAGGTGCCCCCTCATTCTTTTTTTTTTTTAAGATATTTTTTATTCACTTGACAGAGATCACAAGTAGGCAGAGAGGTAGGCAGAGAGAGAGAGGAGGAAGTAGGCTCCCCTCTGAACAGAGAGCCCGATGTGGGGCTCGATCCCAGGACCCTGAGACCATGACCTGAGCTGAAGGCAGAGGCTTAACCGAGCCTCCTCATTCTTTCTTACAGCAATACAGTACTCTATTGTGTGGCTTTATTATAATTGATTCAGCCATTCTCCTGTATGGGCATTTCAATATTTTGCAACTACAAATGCTCTTCTAATAACAAATTTGTGCATATGAACGAGTTATCTTTACAGAAGATTCCTACAAGTGGGACTGCTGTGTCAGTTTGGCTATTGTGGACACTGGTGTTATAAACATTCGGGTGAAAGTATATACACTTTCACGTTGAGTCTACTCTTGTGCAAAATGCGTATCTAATTTTATCTTTTTCCAAACGGCTACCCAGATATTCTGATACCACTTATTAAAAAAGTTCTTCTCTACCTGAGTGATATGAAATGCCACCTTTATTATTTCCACTGGTACCTTGGTTTGTTTCTGGGCTTTCTATCCCATAGCTCTATTTTACTTGTGTGGGCGTAGGACACTTTTTAATTGTAAAAGATGTACAGTAGATGTTTTAAAGTCTGGTATGGGAAGTACTTCCTGGCAATTTTTCCTTCTTTAGTCTCTTCCTGGTTATTCTTGTATGTTTGTTTTTCCATATAACTGAGTACCAATGAGCCTATCTTCATTAATAAGAAGTTTCTTGTTACATTCCCTAGGATTGCATTAAACTTAGGAATTATAATACAGTCGTCCTATTCAAGTCTACCACTGACCTTCAAAAATGTTAGGAAATTATTCTTCTATAGGTTTTGCACAATTCTTTTTAAGTTTATTCTTTATTTAACCCTCTTTGTTGGTATTATAATTAGGGTTTTCACCATTATTAGGAGTGTTAATTAGTAATTGTGTATATGAGGCCAAGCTAATTTATATATTGCTACATTCCTCAATTTTTTTGTTTTGATTTAGTCTTATCAGTGATCCTCTCATGTTTTCTAGCTATACTACCATGTAATATTCCAACAGAGATAATTTTACTTCCTTTACCCATTCTCATGTCTCGATTAATTCCTTATCTAATTATACTTCCTAATACTTTCATTACAATGTTGAATATTAGTAGAGATAGCAGGCACTCGCCTTGTTTTCTTTTTTTTTTTTAAATCTTTAAAAAAAAAAGGCAATTCTAATACTTCCTTTGGTGGAGCATAGACAAAAATTAGTTCAGGGTGCCTGGGTGGCTCAGTGGGTTAAAGCCTCTACCTTCGTCTCAGGTCATGATCTCAGGGTCCTGGGATCGAGTCCCGCATCGGCCTCTCTGCTCAGCAGGGAGCCTGCTTCCCTCTCTCTCTCTCTGCCTGCCTGTCTACTTGTGATCTCTCTCTGTCAAATAAATAAATACAATCTTAAAAAAAAAAATTAGGTTATATGACCCCCGCACAATGATGACACATACATGCCTGAATTACCTTCTGTGCTAAGGATTTCAGGGTACCCAAATATCGTCCTGTAGACTACTTATTGTAGTAAGGGATAAATGAAGCAATCAAGTAACCAGCCAAAAAATCAAAAACATTTCTGCCCATCATAGCCGTAAGTGAATGACAGAAAGAATGACCATGTAATTTTTTGTCCAAACTAGGGAGAGAGAAAGGGGGCACATTATTTTTCACAGGGCAACAGGTGTAAACTGGTACTTGTGGTCCCACAGTTTTCACTAAGAGCAAATGGTAAGGTAGGAAGTAAAAGAAGAGCTCATTTATTTCCACAAGAAATTAAATGAAATGAATAGTAAACACTTACTGCACTTGAAACAGGAAGTTTACCTTTCCTAAAGCTGAATTTGTTCCAGCCAGACAAGTTTAGTTTACTAGACACATTTGGCTTTAAAAAGATACTTGCTATAAGTATAAGTAAGCAAGTAAGGTAGGGATAAAAAGGTGAAAACACATAGCCAACTTAAAAATCTCAACTGATCAGCTGTTAAGGTCATCTCATGAACCTGACAGTGTAAATAAACCTGAACTGGTAAGTTTTTTAAAACTAAGGAGACAAAATTTTTCAGAAGTCAAGATATTGGTAAATGATCTCCCAATTTTCAATAAATGGTGTAAAGACTGGTAAATTTAAGGTCCCTAGCAAAATTTTAAACTGAATTATTAGAAGAAAAGCAACTAAAAAAGAAGAAGAAAACAACCCATGATCTCTAATTAGTAAGAACTAGGATGGAAGAGGATATAATAATAACCATAGGGTTTTTTTTTAAGATTTTATTTATTTATTTGACAGGAGAGAGAGAGCACAAGTAGGCAGAGAAGCAGGCAGAGAGAGAGGGAGAAGCAGGCTCCCTGCTGAGCAGAGAGCCCGATGCAGGGCTCCATCCTAGGACCCTGAGACCGTGACCCGAGCCAAAGGCAGAGGCTTTAACCACTGAGCCATCCAGGAGCCCCATAACCATACATAGTTTTTGATAAAGCTACTTTTTGTTACTATACTATAGGCTATATGTTTTATGATTCCAAAAAAGTTAATTACCAAATATGCTATGAAGCTTTAGGGATAATGCTCAAAGATGGCTAGAAAGAGCAAATGTAAATGTTAATACTCACTTTTGGACTAAGTGCTTAAAGCTCACAAACCTTGAAGATCTGATATCTCAGTGTCTCCCTAACCCTGGATATCCATATGTCTTATTCCCACAAACAGCCTAAATTAGCCATCCTATGCAAAGAGAGAGAAAACTAATAAAAGATGGATTTCATTATAAACACTTCAGTATGACCATACAGTGTCTGATGGCTCACTTCCCTAAAATGAAATATCCCCAATTTCTATTTTTTTTTTTTTTAAAGATTCTATTTATTTGACAGACAGAGATCACAAGCAGGCAGAGAGAGGAAGGGAAGCAGGCTCCCCGCTGAGCAGAGAGCCCATGCAGGGCTCAATCCCAGGACCCTGGGATCATGACCTGAGCCGAAGGCAGAGGCTTTAACCCACTGAGCCACCCAGGTGCCCCCCTACTTTTTTTTAAAGATTCTATTTATTTGACAGGCAGAGATCACAAGCAGGCAGAGAGAGGAGGGGAAGCAGGCTCCCCGCTGAGCAGAGAGCCCGTATCCCCAATTTCTTTAATCATTTTCTCTGAGCTATGGTTTCTAGACTTTTGATCTAGCCATCCTCGTGACCATTCTTCTACACTAACTTTGTCAATTTTTCCTTTAGAACTTGGTTGCCTTGGGGCGCCTGGGTGGCTCAGTGGGTTAAAACCTCTGCCTTCGGCTCAGGTTATGATCTTAGGGTCCTGGGATCGAGCCCCGCATCAGGCTCTCTGCTCGGCATGAAGCCTGCTTCCTCCTCTCTCTCTGCCTGCCTCTCTGCCTACTTGTGATCTCTGTCTGTCAAATAAATAAATAAGAGTCTTTAAAAAAAAAAAAAAAAAAGAACTTGGTTGCCTTGAATTGAATAGATGTGGCTACACTGGTTGTCAATACAGTAGAAAGATACCTGCACTAAAAAAAAAAACAAGGTTACAATTGGATTAATTTTTCAATTGTCATTTTACTGCTTTATACTAAGTTTACATTTTTTTCCTCATGAACTGAGTCTAATTGTCTTACCACGTATGCAACTCTTTTTCCTAAATTTAAGTGCAACTTATCACTTTTTAGTTTATATAATTTTATTCTGAGTTTAATTTTTAAAAATAATTTTTTATTCTGTTTTCAGAATTATCACTACAGGAAAGATCTGAAAACTATCATATGATAATAAGAAGCTGCCATAAAGTATAAATTTAAAACCAGAGGCACAAGTGGAACCAATAGATAAAATGGAATCAAGGGTTTGGCTTACTAAAAAGAGAAAAGTTTCTAACATTTGGAGTTGAATTATATGAAACAGGCCTTTTCACAGAATGTATAATATGGAGATTCCTGATGTCAGAAGCATTCTTCAGAAGTCTGGTAGGGTGAGGGACTCAGATGAGATCACCTGTATCTTAGTCAGGTTATGTTGTAATAATTAACACCCACAACTCATGGGATTAACACAAAAACTTCTGTTTCACTTGCACCATATGAAACCAGTCAGGTGACTCTCTAGTATATACGTCAGGGCCGGCCGCCCATTTCGTATGTCCCTTGAGCTAACATGGTTTTTTTCATTTTTAAAGATTTGTGAAAACATAATAAAACTAAAGACAAAAAACAATGTGTGACAGGAATGACACATAGTCTGCAAAACCTAAAATATTCACTATCTGCCCTCCATGTGGTGACTCGAAGATTCATGCTCCTTCCACCCGTGATTTCTTGGTTCCTTCTCTAAGTGTCTCTGCCATGACAACACCTACCCTCCATGACAATCTCTTCTGCTCATCCTTCAGGACTCAGGTGGCACCACTTAACTGCAATGGGGCTGGGAAATGTATTGTGCCTGATGTCCAAGGAAGCAGAATAGTGGTATCAGAAAGCACTGCCAAGTCTCCACCACAACTCGCATATTTCATTTTAACTCAAATATTCCATGGTTCTAAATATTTCAACTATAATTTTCACTTTTAGTATAAATCTTAATGAAATATTTTAAAAACTGACTTAGAAATGTATCATAATATTGCAGCTGGTGATAAAGTAAAAATGCTTTATGTTTGAGTTAGAACTAAGACAAAGGAACCTAAATATCATCTGCGGGATGTCTGGATTCAATTCTTTAGATTACACAGCCTTCAATTTTTAGTATGCCCATAATGTTACTAATGAATCATAAAAACCTGAAATTTTATACATTAAATGATTTAGAACAGAATAATTGATAGGTCTTGCAAAAAAATATGTACATGTACTAACTTTGTAAATAAAAATAAAGTAAGTCCTATGCCATCACTGCAGGGAAAACTTGGTAATTTGGTCATTTCAAAATCTCAACACTTTCCACTAAAGTGATTTAGTAAGTTATGGAACAGCTGCAAGCTGAATTATACATGATGATAGCAAAATATTTTATAGATTGTTCAGCCATATCTACTGGGCATACTAATAGACATAAATTGGAGTATCTCTTTTTCCTTTAATTTAGCAAGTGAATATTTCATTACTTGGTAAAAAAAACTTTCATTTACACAAACATATCAAGCTTTAAAAACTTAGTTCACAATTCAAAATGGGTTTTAAAAAACCCAGGTAAACATTGAGATACCACCTTACACCAGTTAGAATGGCCAAAATTAGCAAGACAGGAAACAACGTGTGTTGGAGAGGATGTGGAGAAAGGGGAACCCTCTTACACTGTTGGTGGGAATGCAAGTTGGTGCAGCCACTCTGGAGAACAGTGTGGAGATTCCTTAAGAAATTAAAAATAGAGCTTCCCTATGACCCTGCAATTGCACTACTGGGTATTTACC
>PISX010015748.1:0-48509 GCA_004024625.1 Mellivora capensis
ATACTCCATGGTGTATATGGACCACATCTTCTTTATCCATTCGTCTGTTGAAGGGCATCTTGGTTCTTTCCACAGTTTGGCGACCGTGGCCATTGCTGCTATAAACATTGGGGTACAGATGGCCCTTCTTTTCACTACATCTGTATCTTTGGGGTAAATACCCAGTAGCGCAATTGCAGGGTCATAGGGAAGCTCTATTATGATTTTTTTTTTTAATTTCTAATTCCACTTTGGAGGAAGTATTTATCCAGGTGCAACAAGAAATATTAGCAAGAGCACAGACACCTCCTAGTTCTACCAGCCAGTAGTCAAATGCAGTTTGATTGTCTAGGACCACTGAAGCAGGGGAGTCCAAGGATAATTGTAAGTTTTATAGGGCTGAAGCAGTATTGTGGGATAATTCCTCTAGAATATTTGTTAGATTACACAGGGTGGCTTTATGATAAGCGAATCTTCCCCAAGGGGCCAACATACCTATGGCCAGACCAGTTCTAATAATTATTATACCTACAGCCCTTCGGGTTCTATGAGAGGCAGTGGAGTTTGTGATAGGATAGGCAGATTGGATTATATGAATTCTAGTGTACATTGTCCGGTGACCCAAGCATTGTTTTAACAGTTTTGAAGGCTAAGGTTTCGTTAGTATTCTTCCATAAGGATTGCCTGGGTAGGAAAGATAATTAAGAGGGCTGCTACTAATAAATATATATCCTTCAGAAGCACACGAAGATTCAGTTGCTCCTGTTTTATTGTTCAGAGTGGTGCTGTTGATGAGGGGAAAGGAAGAGTTGGTACAGAAGGGAGATGGGGTCCTGCAATATAAGGTTTACTGAGATTACAGTAAGGATAGAATTGGTGGGGGAGCAGCTGGATGGCTCAGCTGCTTAAGCACCTGACTCTTGGTTTTAGGTCTGGTCATGATCTCGTAGTCCTGAGATAGAGCCCTGTATTGGGCTCTGTGTGGGTGTGGAGCCTGCTTAGGATTCTCGCTCTCCCTCTCCCTCTGCCCCTTCCCCCCACTCACTCTCTCTTTCTCTTTCTCTAAAATAAACAAGTCTTTCCAAAAAAAAAAAAAAAAAAAAAGATAGAATTTGGGATTAGTTTGATCATAGCAAAACCTCTTACAAATATTCCTTTGATGAGACTTTCTGTATATCATTCCCCAGAAAATCACTGGATCCAAGTATTGATAGTAAGTTTCATCATTTGTCTTCTGTTCTTGATGACCTGGCAAAGGGCAGTAGCATTAGGGTATGTGGATGAAATAGAATTGCAGCTTGGTAGATTATAGTGATCAGCTAATGCAAAAGTGAGATTTACATCTGTAGAAACCAGAGTAGGTCCCAGGTGGACATCTCTTATGCAAGAAGAGAAATTGTGGACAGGAGTTACTTCAAAACAAGGAAAGGAGATTAAAGCAAATGGGGTTACGTCACCTTTGAAGGAGTGGGGAGGAACAATGATAATATGACTAGAGGCATTGTGCATGATGTAAATGATCTTAATATCCTGAACTGAGGGGAGTTAAGAGGGAGTATTTTGTATTTTGTTGGAATGCATGTGGGTTATTACATACCCAGCAATATTTTAGGGGGAATCCCCTGGCTATATTTTGGGACAGCTTAACAGTGGAGTTGGTATTCCCATCAGAGGGGGTTGCATCCTTACAACTGACTCATTATTTACCCCTCCATTAGACCTTCATAAATCTTCATAAATCTCCCCTCCCAAATCCACACTGTACTGGTACTGGGTTTATTGATGATGTTGCATTAGAAATGATCAAGGAAAATACAGTGCAGGATACTCTGTAGTAAGGGAAGTACGGTAGCAGATTGAGAGGAGGACAAGAGAGTGAAATGACTACTAGCAAAGATATGACTGGCAGATAGAGATATTCTGTGTGTTGGGAATCTAAGAGAGTTTTAACTGTATGTGGGACTAATACCTATGGGGAGAGTCTGGTACTATTTTTCTGGTGGCAGTAAGGAGTAGAGAGGCAGCTGGTAGGGCATAGAGGCAGAGAGGCCAACCTTTCGCCACAGGATCCAATTGAAGACTGTAATATCCTCTGGGGCATTGTTGGCCTCCATACTTTTGGGTCAGGATTCCCAAGATGTTACTAGAAAGTTCATGGACAAAGGAGAAGAAGGGCAGTTGGTAATTAGGGTGTCCTAGAGTTGGGTAAGAGATAAACTGGTTTTTTAAAGGTATGAAGGCTTCTTAGGTCTCTTGAAGCCATGAGATAAGGTCTGGAATGGTTGCAGCTGGGGGGACACTTAAGGGTTGAGCTTTGAGGGAATATTCGGGAATCCAAGGGTGACAGTATCCAGTGAAGCCCAGGAAACCCATTATTGTCTGTCAGTCTAGGCTTGAGGGAGCTGCGTAATGGTAGTAATTCTGTCTGGTTCTATTTTTAGTGCATCTGGTGTTAAAAGATGGCCTAGAAATTTGAAAGAGGCAGAACAGAATTGTAATTTATCTTTAGATACTTTGTGTCCTGTGTTGGCTAATTGTTGGAGAAGGTATTTAGTGTCAACGTGAGAGGCCTTTAGGGTAGGGGAACATAAAAATTGTTTATATTTTGTAATAGTGTAGAAATTTCAGTTGATATAGATTGCTTGGGGATTAGCTGACCTCTTTTGCTTAATATTGAGGACAGGGCAGATAAATTCCCAGGTATCTAAACCTCAAGACATATCATGAGTCCAGGAATTAGCTGCTCTTCCAGGAACTCCACAAAATGGTGGCAGTTGCAAGATGGAGTCACAGTTGTCAACCTCTCCCTGACCCCTTTTCTTCCTCATTGCCAACTCACCTTAGTAGTCCAATGTCTGTGCATATTTTTATCTTTAGAAGACGGGAAAATTGAAAGTTGAGTTTGTCATAAAAAAATAGATTCCTACATAAATAAACATCTTAGTAACTATGGGTAATAGCTGATAAAGAAGGATGGTAAAAAGTGGACATTCCTTAACATTCTCTTTATAAGATTAAAAAAAGTGCTTGATATGTCTTGCTATAATTTGTGCATTGAAATAATTATTTGAAGTTTTAAAATGTTCAAGTTTCCTTTTGGTTTTGGTTTTGTTTTACTTTATGAGCATGTAAAATATGTGTGTATGAAAGAAGTACCCTGTATGTTTTGTAAGCACCACAAATCTAGTAATTTTTTTTTTTCAGACAAAAAGAGAGAGCAAGAGAGGGGAGGGGTGGGGGGGATAATCTTAAGCAGGCTCCTCACCTAGTGTGGAGCCTGATGGGGGGCTTGATCTCACAACCTGGAGATCATGATGTGAGCCAAAATCAAGAGTCGAATGCTTAACAGGCACCTTACAAATCTTGTAATATTTTGATGGGAGCCTATTAGTAAAGGACGTTTCTGAATCTGTTACCAATAAATCACTTTTATTGGTTGTACACATTCTCCTTTTGAGGATATTTAGGGCTAATTAGATCAAATGGGTTTTCTACAATATCTAAAGCAATGATGGTCTTGACTATATCATGCTTCCGTATTTTTCTGCTGTGTACAACCTCCAGGACTTTTTTTTAATCTTACACACTTGCTACTTTTAATACTCCCTAAAGTGGAAGAAATACGAGTGCCTTCTTCTGTCAGAAGTCTGTATATAAATGGAGCCCCAACCTATGAGGTATACTTTGTCTAATCTTGTCTTCCCAAGATTTTAATAAGAACCCATTTTTTATATATACTATATAATTAAGCTAACTGGACTTAATATTAATTTCTATATGAACCTGTATCTAAACAGAACATAAAAATATTATTTACCTCTAATATATTATCTTTATACGAAGGTGTATGAAATAAACATATTTTTAAAATATAATGCAATTACACATTCACCTATTATCATTATTTGTACTATGTATAAAATAGTTACTAATATACTGTTTCTTTTGATAATGAAATGCAAATTGACAGACAAAATAATTATTGTATTCTGCATGTGTATTTATGGGTCTTTGCTCTTAAGAACTTAAGCAGTTGAGGGAAAGAATTTAAATTCTGATTTTTATTAATGATAGTGTGAGGTGGCTTTATGACACGCCTCGTGCTGTATAATGGCAGGCCAAAAAGTTCATGTACTTAAATTTCAGTCCTCTGTAGTTCTACAGTGTATCTGAAAAATGATGTATTCAACTAGATTTTCCAACTCCTTTATGGCCTTAATGATACTTATTTTTCAGAATTTTGAAATTATTTATATTCTTACAAACGACTACCCTATCAACTTACTACACAATGTAATTTGTTACCTCTTCTGTTAACCTCTTCTGACCACATGTGTCAGGCCCTGAGCTAAATGCCTCATGGGAATTAAATTTTACCCATCTCTCCATTGGCCTCTTTCCCTTTGTGCTCACCCATTTTCTCCTCTTCCTTTCTGTCATGAGTAATATTTTCATTAATAATTTTCTTTTTCCAAAAATAATGAAAAAGAAGCTCATTTGGTTAATTCTAGTCTTTATGTATATAATATTTACCATTTAGCTGCTGCCAGTCAAAAATATAGTTTAGGGCACCTGGGTGGCTCAGTGGGTTAAGCCTCTGCCTTCGGCTCAGGTCATGATCCCAGGGTCCCTGGATCGAGGCCCGCATCAGGCTCTCTGCACAGCAAGGAGCCTGCTTCCCCCTCTCTCTCTGCCTGCCTCTCTGCCTACTTGTGATCTCTGTCTGTCAAATAAATAAATAAAATCTTAAAAAATATATATATATAGTTTAAAATATATATAAAAAGTAATTTAGATAGCCTAACAGAAAGTGGTACCTTGGCATTCAGAGTATCTAATAATTTTATTATTAGGTATTTATGAAGATTTAAAGTTTAATTAACTGTGAGTTATGGAGATTGATTAAGATATTTACTTCATACGATACCTGATGGGATCTGGTTAAAGAAGTGAAGAGTAAAGTTTCATGTTCCTATCTTTCTTAAAAATCTCCATTGATATAAAAATAACATTATAGCAATTTGAAAATAGAACATCAATATGAAAACAAGGTGGAAGTGTAGCTACAAACATCTAATCTAAATATTTCAGTACAGTATTTTTATTTTTCTTGGTAGATTTTCTGTCAATTTTTTTTCACCTGTTTAGGCATTGTAACATTTTGGGCTCTCTGCTCTTGCTACTAAGAAATCTCAACCTGGTGTTGGGTATTAAGGAAGACACATATTGCATGGAGCAGGTGTTATATGCAAACAATGAATCATGGAACTCTACATCAAAAACTAATGATGTACTCTACAGTGACTAACACAACACACACACACACACACAAAAGAAATCTCAACTTCCAGGTAGATAAATGCACTACAGTGGTGGAAAATCATATAAAAAGCAGATACATAATTATACAAAATTTCTGAATAATAGCAAAATAGAATATAATGAACTGCTCTCATTTCAAATTAGAATTGTAATAATTGACAATAATTATGTACAGTTTCCATAAATGGCTACTGACTCTTGTGAAAAACAGCAATCAGAATTCCTCATCTCTTAAAACTTAAAAAATTCTGAAAACTCTTAAAAGGTTATATTTTGTATTCTTCATTGTTATTTTTTTTCAAAAATAATAAAATACTTTTATTTTATCTTATTTTATTAGTGTTTTATATTCACATTTGGGGCAAAGAAGTGTTATGTCTACCATTTTTAAACATAAAAGTCTTTGTGTTTCACATTATAAACATAAAATGTGAAATTATACATTATAAATAAAATGTGAAAAAGAAGAGTTAGGCAAAGAGAACATAATTTATGCTAGGTCCTCTGTAATCATATCTTCTAGAGATAATAATAGTTACATGTTTGTTTATTCTGAAACCACAACAATATTTTGTAACATTGGGATCACACTGTACACAATATTGTATAATATATAGTTTGCTAATTTAATAAATGGTATAAGGCATTGTCAGTTTTTACCTATGAGACCTCTATTGTGATAATATATATTATAATATAGCTATTGTAATATAGCTATTATATAGCTATTATATAACATATAATAGCTAACATATATAGCTATTATATAATAGTAATATAGCTATTGTGATGTCTGTATTGATATATAGATATTGTGATATCTTTTGTAAAAGCTCATGTTTTTGGAAACCTAGGTTTCAGAAACTTTTTTTTTTGCTTTTCTTCTGCTTCTTCTTCCCCTAGTTCCACCTTAAAGAATTGAGTATTTTTAACTGAGGACAGAAGACAGAAAGGTAGCTGGCAGCTACATCTTTTAAGTGTAGTCCACACTTCAGATAAACTTCCCCAATATTCACATCTTGGTTTTTGATAGAACTCCTCTTCAGCCCACATCTAGTGAGACTCTTCTTAATTTAGCCATCAGTTCTTGCCTTTTGTCCTGTGATTACGTTGGAGAGGAACAATGAAATAAGCTGACACTTTGGGCTGCAATCAGCCAAGCAACCCAATGTGGTACTTTGGAGGTCCTATTAGTACAGTTGAAGATTTGTGGGGTTATCAAGGTTAGCTTTTTTTGAAGAGATGCTCTACCATATTTCCAAATACGTATAGTATTTCAGAAGTGATTGGAGCAAAGTGTTCAAATCCATTTTGTTTTTATAATATATTGTAGTAACTACTCACTTTTAACCTAAAATACTAAGATACCAATATTTGTTGCCCATGTTTGTGGATTGTTTCATTGCTGACTTGGATTAGCATCATTATTGTTAATTTGGCTTCAATTTTGGGATCTATTCACCATATCCTTTCTAGTCTAGGAGAAACTATTGTTAACTTACAGTCATGTTGAACCTGAGCTGACTTACATGGAGGTCTTCAAAAAGGGTAAAAAAATCAACCTGTAAAATATGAGACGCAGTTGGTACTCTGGATTAGCTCTGGACTTTCCAAAAGAAAGTTAGTTGAGATTTTCCTGCATTCATTTTGTGCACTGCATTCATTTTGTAAAACATTTCCCTTGCACTCAAATGTGTGGGAGCATAAGAAAAGAGAAAGGGGGCAAACAGGTGACTGATGTGGAAGACGTAGGACCAGCAGCTTGTGATTAAACTCTTAGAAAGAAATTCTTGAATTGCCTTCAGATTTTCATCTCTCTTCTTGTTTCAGCTCCCAAAAAAATAATTCAATAGAAAATCATAAAAATGTTATTTGTTTTCCCATGAATCCAAGTAGAAATTATGCAGATTTAAGAATGAACACATTTAAATACTAAATAAAATTGTTTTCATAGTCCTTTAATATCTTCCCATTTGAAGGAACATTATAGACTAATTTCTGGTATTGGATATTCTGGGCTTCCATTACTTTAGTTGTTATTGATGTAGATATTTACATGAAAATATAACCCTGATTGTTTGTGACACTGTATTGTTAGCTTGTTACTTTTCATTCACAGTCTCAGTTGCTAAAAAACACTCTGTTTGGCTGCAATCATCAGGTTTATGGATTCAGGTATACAGTGAGCAGATGAGACAGATGCATTCTAAATCAGCCAAGTTCCAATTTTTATGCAAATATTCTCTGAAATAAAAATCTGATTTTTTTTTTTTTTTTTTGGTTAAGCAGTACCATGCTTTTCCTGGAGCATAAGATATATTTTATGACTTGAAGTCATAAAGAGCTTTATTTTCTAAATAGAAGAATAATATCTACAAGGGATGTCTACTGTAGAGTAATAAAAACTGATTGTCCCTGCTGGATTGTTGACCCCGGGGTCATTTTTTAAAAATTACACTCTGTACATTTATCCTAGTGTTTATGTTATTTCTGTTTGCTTATTAAGTAATAATTTTGAATATTAAAAGTCTGATATAATTGGGAACTAAAGATATTTACTCAGTAACCTTTAATATATGGCCTTGAATACCCAAAAACTATTAGTAAGGACAATGTCAGATGCATATAAAGTCACAGGCTTTTCTGAAATCTAGGATTCTACTTTAGAGTAACATTATCATTATTATAATTTTTATTATCTATAAAATGGGTTTATTGACTTCTGCAGATTTGTAAAATATTACTGTATTTTCAATGGATCTATAGACTAGAGATACACTATAAGCATCTCAGGACAGAATCATAAATATCAATTTGGTTAAGTCCTTTCTATGTCCTAAGTCTTCATGAAACTCTTCACTCCACCACTAACATGACCAAGAACAAATATCTATAAAGTTTTACACATCTAAGTGGCAGGTGAAGGGGGAAAACAGATTGCAAATTCTGCATACTGAGTCCAAGTTACCAGAATTTCATGTCAACATGGAACCCTAGTCCATGCTTTTTATCAGACTATTGAATGTATTAGAAACTTGCAGGACTGCAGACTGTCTTTTTCTTCTTCTAAAGAAAGCCTGAACTCTGATCCAACTAATTCCGATGAGCTACAGAAGTCCCTACCACTTATACTGAGTGGTTGCTAGTTTTCTTGGTGTCACTTTAATTTGTCACTTTATATGACTTGTCTTCTCAAAGATACTGGCAATTTAAAAATATTTTTATAAAGCTGAACACCAAGTAGCCACTGAATAAATCCAGATTAATGAGAAAGCCATTTTTTAAAAAGATTTTTTGTTTATTTGACAGAGAGAGACAGCGAAAGACGGACAAGCAGGGGGAGTAAGAGAGGGAGAAGGGAGAAGCAGGCTTCCCGCTGGGCAGGGAACCTGACTGGGGGGGCAGGGGGCTGGATCCCAGGACTCCAGGATCATGACCTGAGCCAAAGGCAGACGTTTAATGACTGAGCCACTCAGGCGCCCCGATGAGAAAGCCATTTTAAACCTGACTTTCCACCCTTTCCTCCAAATCTCTTAGCATAATGAAACATTATGAAATAGGACTTTTAACAAAGAGAGTGACAATTCATTGAATTAGGTAATACACCTTTCTGTTTCTCTCAGAATTTATCGTCTTGTGACATTCCTCTTTCCACAATGCATACCACAGTCACCAAATGAAACAGATGAACCATGTTTTCTGGGGCAAGAAAAAATGACTTTATGTTGCCTCTGCCAGAAATTACCTCCATTTAACTCATATCTGGGTTTGTAGTGTCTTGGAGGAAAGACAAGATCAAGATTAGAAGCAGGGTACTGGAGTGCCTGGGTGGCTCAGTCGGTTAAGCGTCTGACTTCCACTCAGGTTATGGTCCCAGCCAGGGTCCTCGCATTGAGCCCTGTGGCAGGCTCCCTGCTCAGCAAGGGACTCTGCTTCTCCCTCTGCCTCTGGCCCTCCCCCGACTCGTGTTCTCTCTCTAAGAAAATAAATAAAATCTTTAAAAAAAAAGAAAGAAAGAAGCACCAGCGTGGGACTGTTTTTTTCCCTCACATCTTAGCAGAAAGGGACCACAGGAGAGAGGCTAATAGGCGAGTTGCTCTGTGGGGCAAGTTCTCGAAAATTAATAGGTAAATATTTGGCCAGAGTCAAGTCAGTTGCAAAGATGAATTGCTGATAATGGAGGCAGTGCACAGTAGTGAACAAGAATTTGGGTTCTGGCATGAACTGCCTAGTTCAAATCCTACATCTGCCTCTTATTATCATAACCTATTTCCATTTATATGAAATAGGAATAAAATTAGGAGTGCCTATAGGCTATGTGGAGTAAATGAGTTAACCCTCAATAAATGCTAGCTACTATTTTTCAGAGTAATTTGAGTTTGTTTAACAAAGTGTCTTAGCTCATTTGATCTTCATAATGTTGGTGGTGGTAACTGTCCTAGTTATCAGAGACATGGAGAAAAAAAAGATATATTAAAATTTACAAAGTCAATAAATGTAATTTTTTTATAGTTCACTTCTCTATGGAGGAATGCCAAGACATTCTTTCCATTCCAGTCTCAACCCAAACTCCACCCTGATTCAACAACTTACGTGAAATTAAAGATAAAAAGTTTATATTCCACTTAAAAGAAGTAAGAAGTCTGAGGGGGGGGGGAAAGAGTTACCTATGTATTATAAGCTACTTTTAAAGGCTAAAGTGGGCTTCTTGATACTGGTTATTTTAAGGGTGAGTTGAGTATCAGTAAGTCCTGTTATCAACAAGCTCCATAAGGATTTCTTTCCCTTAAAAATACTCAAAACAAGTGCAGCGATGTTGTAAAATGTTTGCTTTACTTTTATAAAATTGGTGGCTTTATATTAGATAGGTTGCCTCAGGGAGCACATTTTGCCAGAACATGCAACACTGTAAGGTATTTTTTTTTTCCTAATCCAATTTCTTATTCGGAAACTGAATATACATGTCTAGGATTTTTTATAGGGTTTCTTGTTGTGGCACCCAAGTGTTTTGCATTCATCAAATCAGTGGAGAGTTAAACCCTGCAGCGCTCAATGGGGCTAAATCTAATAAAAACAGAGCCATTCTGCCTTCTATAAATACATTGATGCAGAGTATTATCATATATAAACTAAACTCATCTAAACTGATTTAGAAAGGAAACTTTTACAAATATTAAGACTTATAAACTTTGTTTTGGTTAATGCATGATACTAAATTCTGTGCATGTTTAAATGCAGGCTTGGAAAGGCTAGACATGTCCAGTTCCATCTTTTTAAGTGTGGTCTTACTGACAACCGATGTTATTTTTCAGATGACTTTTTTTCAGAGCCATTTATTTCAGAGTCCTGGAAAACCACATGTAGACTGCATCATCAGAACTAGCACTAATTTAGCCCAAATATTGACAGTCTGTTTTGTATCAGGCAGTTTCTTGATATGTTTTCTGATCGGAGTGTCCATTTGCAGCCACACTCTCTCTGCAGTAGTTTCTCTCCGGGGGGCAGGTTGTGGTGGAGCAGGAGAGTTTTATCACTTAACATCGCTTAGAGTTGCTGGTTTATGGTTATAGTAAAATGTAGACTGAGTATTAGAAGATTGTTTTATTGGTTTTAAGTCATCTAGAGACAACACACTTCCTCCCGCCTACACTTGGGTTGGGAGTTTATTACCCCATCCTGGACATGCCACTGACCAATGCTATGGGGAGAATTAAGGGAAGAGAAATATGTGTTCATGCCGAGAGACAACTGTCTCTCTGACCCAGCAGAGGAAAGGATTCATTTGAACCAGGAGAGGATGACATGGATTGCTCAAAAGATTTGTCCTCCAGCATGCAGAATATTTGTTACGAGCAGGTACTTGGGGGTTTTATTTTTATTAATTAGAGGGCTTCCTCGGTGTAACAGTTACCTGTGCATTATATGAGAAAACTAGGGCTTAGAGACTTGGAATTTCTGCAGAGGACTCACAACTAGCTAGGTAGCTAGGGTGGGTTACCAACTCCAATCCGTAATTCAAAAGTTCAAAATCTTTCTACTAGGGATGATTACCTCTTCAGCCTCTACCTCATTTTAAATGGGATTGTTGGATAGTGCTTGCATTTTTTTTTTTTTTGGTTTGGGGTGATGTTTTATTTGTTTATTTTGATTATGTCACTTGTAAGATATTCTCTAAAATAGTGATTTGAAAAAGGTTGATCACTTTGCATACCTTTCTTGATAAGAAGCTCTTAAAACTACAAGGCCTTGTGAAGTTGTAATTTGGAACACTCTTACTGTGTTAAAAAAAAAAATACTGAAATCAGTCTTCAAAGTCCAGAGAAAGCATGAAGGTTTCGTAATTGATGAAAACTAGATTTAGTAAGAACCAAGAATGTTGGTGTAAATAGGTGAAGAACCACATCATTGGTCTTACTGCTTTTTATTCTGACTTTTGACATTTCACTGACCCATCAGAAATCCAGACTGTTTGGAAGGATGGAAAAGAAAACAAGGCAGGGGTCAAACTTCATGCCAAGGGATTTTGTTTGAGGAAGTACCCGGATAACACCTCCTAACAAAGTTAGATCATTTGTGCTGCAGTTTTGGGTTGGGCAGGATGAGACCTTAGCAGGTGGTGTGAAGGAAAGGAAATGTGACATGGGAGGGTCAGGTTCTAAGGTATAACCTGAAAGTCTGGTAGGTCCAGAAATTTGATCAGGACCGTGCACTGCAGTTTTCAAAGAAGTATGCTAGCTCAGATCCCAAAAGTCTAGCATCAATAATGGTGATAACAAGCATAACAACGGCTTATTGAGTGCCTGTTGAAGGACAGGTGTTTGTCCTCAAAACAACAATCCAAGAAAGGTTTTATTATCTGAAACTTATTATAAAGGAACTGCAGGGAGGTCCAGTAGCTCTTCCAAGATCATGTTGCAAGTAGGTGAAAGTGTTTATATTTGGATTTGCATTTGTGTATCTGAAAGCTTTCTATCATTCTAGATCTCACTGCTCACAGTTAATCCTGTGAGTAGTTTATGAGCATGGGAAGCAGGAATTTTGAAGATGCAGCAAAATTTGGAATTAGGCAGTTGTGTTTGTTCTCTTTAGGTAGTTGAACTACCTTTAAGAAAAAAGAGAAAAGGTAAGCAAGAAAGGATTTAAGAGTTAGCCCATGGAAAGCTGGGGGTAGGAAGGACTGGGCTGGATAATGGTGCCTGAAGCAAGTGAACCAGGGATTCAGGATAAATTCCAGAACCAAAGTGAGAACAAGAATGCATGTCAGTGTATCCAGTAAGAAGTGTAGTCTTGGTGCCAGTGTGGCAAGAAAAAGAGGAATCTTGGCGCTAAGTGGGCATCACAATTTCACCTAAAGGCTCTAAATTCCAACAGCTAGTAGATCTGAACCTGACTTTGTGGAGATTAATTTAAAGAAGGATGGTGACATTTCATCTGTCATACTGATAATGTTCAGTTTGTGCAGCAGAACAGAGTTTGAAATTGGGAAGAAAGTAAAACAGTCCTTCTGCATACCCCCATCACAGTTGTTAGTTCTCAATAATTAATTCGTGATGACAGCCAGAGAAGAGTTGTCTTAAGATGGGATTACTGTGTGTGTGTGTGTGTGTGCGTGTGCGTGTGGCTAGGCAGCACATGCGTAGTAATCTTTGACATACAAACTTGTTTTCTATGGATCTTCTCTGCTAGTTAAATCCTCCATCTTGACATCTGATTTGTCATTTATAGTTTTTGGAAAGGTGGCAGAGTAAAATAAGGACATTTTCCAAGTATATATTTTAGCACTGCTAGGACATATGCATCGGGAAGTCTCATGAGATACTACTACTAACTCATGAAATTTGGCAGGCGTGCCTTTTTTATACACTAGAATATAATACTCCTTTCTAGATTTTTTGAAATTCTGCTCCTCCTCGTCTGCTTTCTAAAATGCAAAATGACAACTAAAATAACACTTCCTAAGCAGAATGCTTCAAGGATTTATATGTGATCATTGCATGAATATTCTGCCAGGAGTCAGCTTGTGTGAATTCGGATTTTTTACTTTGACACATGATTGATTTTTTTCCCTCTAACATTAGGCTTCGTGCAATATTAAAGAATGAAAAGGGTAACAGGATTACCATTGAAGATGTTTTGTTTGGTTTACTTTTATGACACACATCATTTATCCACATCTACAAGAACTCTGTCCTACAGCCTAAAGTTATAGTATTGCTAGCAACTTTCCTTAAAACTTTTGTTAGTGGGGCCTCTGGGTGGCTCGGTCAGTTAAGCAGTGACTCTTGATTTCAGCTCAGGTCATGATGTCAGGGTTGGGAGATCAAGCCCCATGTGGGGTTCTGCACTGGGTGTGGAGCCTGCTTAAGATTCTCTCTCTGCCCCACTCCATTCCGGCCCCGCTTGCATGTGCACAGTCTCTCTGTCTGTCTGTCTGTCTCTCTCTCGCAAAAAAAAACAAAAACAGAACAGAGCAACAACAACAAAAAGACCTATTTGTTAATATTTTCAGAATAACATAGAACGTGACACTTGATATAGCAAGTATACATTATAATATGAATGGAAACTTGGGAATCATGGGAATGAGTAAGCTGTTAGCCACAGTAAATGCACAGTTGAGTTTTAGGTTACACTATTGATTATGAATTCAATGATAAACCTCTGTGCTATTTTTGTCATTGCTTTTAATAGTAGAAAGCTGGAATTATAAGTCCTAGAAGTTCAAGAATAATTTTTGGTTTGCTCCTATTTTCTTAATGCAGTGCTAGGCAATCAGAAGATGCTCAATAGAGGCACCTGGGTGGCTCAGTTGGTTAAGCCACTGCCTTCACCTCAGGTCATAATCCCGGGGTCCCAGGATTGAGTCCGGCATTGGGCTCCCAGCTCCGCCAGGAGTCTGCTTTTACCTCTGACTTTCTCCCCTCTCTCATGCTCTCTCTCACTCCCTCTCTCCTCAAATAAATAAATAAATAAAATCTTTAAGACAAAAAAAGATTTAAAAAGATGCTCAATAAATGTTGAATTGTAATTGTTTTAAGTGGAAAAACACAAATGGTGTGATAAGAATCCTTCTCTTTCATTTTTCCTTCCTTTTTTCTTCCTTCTTTTTTTCCTGTTTTCAAAATTTCTCTTCTTTTTAACACTTCATTATGTTTTGGTACCTAATCTGCTTGGTTTTGTACATTAGTATTTAGCTAGCTAGACATTTTGTTAGCTAGAGGTTTTAGTGAGGCAGTTTAATAATAAGTATCTCCTCTTTTTTTATTCTTATGTACAGAACAGTTCTTTAGTTGGTAGCCATACCTTTCCCTTATAATTTTGCTAGGCAGAACTTTGGCTTTGAAAGGACCATTGCATCTCTGATTATTGAAATTTTGTATCTGCAACTAATGCTTCTAAGAAGTTGGTGGTTGTGCTACACATCTTGGGCTATCTTGGAGAACATATTAGAAGCAATCATAAAATGAATGCATTGATTCACCCAATAGATACAGTGAGATTCCAATATTGGCAAAGGATTGTGCAGACCTGTTTGCAAGAGACAGTTGAATCAAGACAAGGTAGCTATCCCTACAGCCTAAGGGAGATTGAATCGAAGACTCAGCTCCTAAATTGACCTTATAATGTGCTAAAACATAGGATTTTGAAACTCAGAGTTTTCATTTCTAAAGAGGTGTTATTTGGAAAAATTAATATAAAAAGGCATTTGTACTGAAAATTTTGTGATTTAAATATTTAACAACATATTTGATACAAGGCCTAATTGGCCCAAGCACAAGAATGTGCCCTGACATTCTTATCATTAAGGATATTCGTATAGTATCTTTTTTATATTTGTAACATAATAATTACTATATTTATTATATTATTATAGTCAAGCAGCTTACAAATATTTAATTGTAGAACTAGAGTAGTATGGAGTTTATGAATATGGCCTTGGTGGTTAGATGTGAATTAAAATTTCAATACTGGCATTTATTACTCATGTCAAAACTTAATTAAGTTTTGTGAGCATAGATTTCAGTGTCTATAAAAGAATAATAGTATCTTTAAAAATTATTATGCAGGTAGTTGATAAAAGCTATGTGAAAACATACTTTATATGCTTATAATACATAATCTATATAATGTGTTACATATATACACATATATAAATATATATAGTATAATATTTCATTTAGTTTTTCTGTAGTTCTTGTTATTGTTGTGTGCCAGGGACCTGACCCCTGAGGATTTTGGAAACTTAGCTAATGTCAGCAACTGAGTTGCTGTAATTCCACCCCTGTTTTTTCAGACTCAAAAGCTGTACCCTTTCTGATACACCTCACCACCCTCTATTACAGTTGCTTCTTTCCCTAGCAGTAGGATGACGAAGCAATGTGCTGATGGTGACTATTCTTTTCAATTCCTCAAAGGGATTGATTATCTCAAAATGTTCTCCCAAATGTCTCACTATATTCTTTTTCTAAGAGTTTTTAACTCCTTTTGGTTCATACTGGTTAGTGGTATGCTCCAAATTAGCCTCTATTCTTAGCCTATAAACCTAATTTCTACTGTGAGGAAAAAATTACCTTATAGCTCCAAAGAGAATCTATATTATTTTTTATTAAATGTAAAGCACAAAGGTTGTACATTCCTTAGGGGGGAAAAAGGTGTGAGAATTCGTTTCAATATCTGAGTAGTATTTAGGGATTTTAAAACTGAATTTCTAGGGAAAGAAGGAAATATACTATAAATTATACTAAGAGAATTACAAGGGTAATTGCTGTAGTACCCATCATTGTTTCATCATCATCAACACCATGTAAACAGCAGTTCCAAACTATGAAGTGTTAAGTTGTGCAATGTGCCAAAAGTAATTTATTTCTAAAGATAAGGTGATCTATAGTACTCATGTTTTCAGATGACTTACTTTTTAAATTATTTTTTGAATTAAATGTGATTGCAGGTTATCCCAGTAATCATATCATTATTGCTTATTTTTTTGTTTGTTTGTTTGGGTTTTTTTGCCTTCTTTGGTAATAAAGAGGTGAAATTACATATAGGAGTTGGAGATGTATCCAAATGAGTTAACTTTTTTTGTGCAAATGCCACCTCTTCAGTTTCTATCAGAAAATAAAAAAGAAGATGAAAGAACTAACCCAGTAAAATAATTTTGGGTACCTACCGTGTGCTGAAAATTTATATTACATATCGTCAACATCATCTATATGAATAATTACCTATGTCTATAAAGTCACACACACAGGAATGCTGTGAGTACTAGGGATAGATCGGTATCTGAAATACCTCATTTCTGAAGAAAATCCTGTATGTTCCGTGTTGTGAAAAGAATTAGTTTAAGGAATGAAATTGTCAGAGATGATTTTAGCTGTGCCTCCCTTCTAAGGGTATAATGATTCAACAATGACTGCAGAATGGTTTAAAAGCAAATTGATAGTAAATGCTGACATTGGAGACTAGCAGATCATTATTTGCTGTTTGACTTCTTTATTATGAGTCCCTCACTTAGTTATTGTGTTCCCAAATAGGAGCTCTTTTTATTCCTGACACTTTATTTTACAGTTATATGATTGTAAAGATATCCTGCCCAGTTTTTACCTTTTAAAACTGCCTATTCTGATGCTATCCAGTGTGTACTGAATATCCCTGTTAATAATAACATTTGGTAAATTTAATGATGTTAAAAAATTTGGTAGCACAAATGGAAATCAAACTCTTTTCTATGAGATTAATTATTAATGATTCTTATTTACTTATATTCTAGAACGCAAATCAATTTCACAGTGGCTATTGATTTTACAGCATCAAATGGTGAGTATTATGACTATCACTAGTACAAAATACCAGTAATTAATTGAAATATAAATATTTATTTTCATGAGGTTAGATATTTATATTTTATTCCTATATTTACATACTTCTGAAGTGTGTCATATAAAATTTAGATCATTTTTCCTTTCTTTTCACTATTATGAAATAGGTATACAAATAACTAGAAGAAATAGGGAAAAAATGGCTAATAGTCCCATTCAAATTTAATAAATATTGAGTTGTTATAATTTATGTTTCAGAAATTTTTAAAAGAAAATTGAGATCTAGTTAAGCCCATTGTGTGCTTTGGCCCCATTTCTTCGACCCTCCCTTCATCTTCATACATAACTATAATCTGAAGTGTGTTGCATTATCTTCATTTTATAGTACATTTGTGTGTATTAATATACAAAAGTGTAATTCAGATATGTATACTTCATGCAGCTCACTTCATTTTTACTAGACTATTTTAAAGAATTATTCATTTGAACACATTTATATTTAATTCAGGGGATTATCATATAATACCCTTTGTATAGATAGTCATTATTTATCAAACATTTCAAGAAAGAAATGATAGTGAGCTTTTAAAATTTTATTTTGAAGTAATTTTGTATGAAGCAAATTTGAATTATTATATATCATAAGAACATGAATCTCATTATTTAATTTTTATCAGAACTTGCCATCAGTTATATTTATCTAGTTTTTTTCCCCCAAATTGCTTATTGTGCTTATGGCTCTTACATTATTTTCTCTTCACCTCACATTTCTTGCACTTTGAGTCACATTTCACAAAATAATAGCATTTTTAGCTAAGGAAGAACCTTAAAGATCACTTACTCTAACCATCCTGTTATATAAATGAGGAAACGCAAATCCAGAAAATCATTTTACTAACTACATCTTGGCTTGTTAATACTAGAGTTAAGAAGAGAGATGAAATTAAAATGTAATTTAACTTACCTTCAGTTACATGTTAAGTATATTCTCCAACCCTCTGATTTCAAGTTAGTTATTTTTATTCATGTATTTTATTCAGTAAAATATGAAACATAGAAATAAAACCTAAAGTCTAAATGGTTTAAAATACTAGTTTTTGTTCACTGATGAATATTAGCACAATGACTAGAAGAGCAGGAATCTATTGAATAATTAGACACACACTTCTGAAACTGACTTAGAAGACATAGACAATCTGAATAGACCTATAAGAACACATTGAATTCATAATAAAAAAACTATCCACAAAACTTACTTGGGTCCAGGTCCAGATAAGCTCCACTAGTGAATTCTTCTAAATATTTAAAGAAAATTGATATAAATTCTTCACAATTTCTTCCAAGAAATAGTAGAGGAGAGAACACTTCCCAACTCAATCTATGAGATTAGTATTACCTTGATACCAAAACTATAACAAAGAAAAGAATAACTGAAGATCAGTTTCTTTTATGGATATGAATATAACAGTCCTCAACAAAACACTACCAAGCCGAATCCAGCAACATATAAAGAAAATTACACACCCTGAGGAAGTAAAATTTATCTCAGGAATGCAAGGTTGGCTGAATATTCAAAAATCAAAGAACTTACCTTGTCAATAGAAGAAAATGTAAAAATCACATGGTCCTGTCAATTGGTGTGGAAAAAAGCATTTGGGAAAGTCCAGCACATTTTCAGGATAAAAACATTTAACAAACTAGGAATGGAAGTTTACTTTCTAACCTTATGAAGGGAAAATATGAAGAACCCATACCTAACATAGCTTAATGCATTCAGCCTAAAATGAGAAATAGGGCAAGAATGTCTCCTTTTCCACTTCTATTCCACATTGTACTGGAAGTTGTAGCCCTAGCAATTAGTAAAGAAAAAGAAATTAAAAATATCCAGATTGGAAAGAAGGAAGTTAAATTATTTCTATTTGCTGATGACACAATCTTATATATAAAAAATCCTAAAGAATTCCCTAAAAATCTATTAAAACTAACAAATGCGCTTAGCAAGATTGAAGGATAAAATATCAATATATAAAAGTCGGGTCTTTTTCAATACATTTCCAGTTAATCTGAGACTGAAAAAGAAAATTCCATTCACAGTAGTATCAAAAAGAATATAATACTTAGGAATAAATTTAACAAAGTAGTGTAAACTTTATACTCTAAAAATTGTATTCTGAAAAAGATTTTTGAAAGAGATTAAAGATCTAAGTAAGTGGAAAAATATGCCATTTTCATGGATTGGAAAATTCAACTGTTAAGAGGGCAACATTTCTCAAAGCAGTCAGCAGATTCAATGCAATCTCATTCAAAACCTAAAAGGGGTTGCTGGTGTGGAGACGGTGGGAGGGATGGGGTGGCTGGGTGATGGACAATGGTGAGTGCTGTGAATTGTGTAAGATTGATGACTCACAGATCTGTACCCCTAAAACAAATAATACATTATATGTTAATAAAAAAATAATAAGATATTACAGCCTGAGGTAACCAAACAAACAAACAACCTGAAAGACCTGTTTTGCATAAATGGATGCCGCAGAAATTCATGTGGACTCAGAGCTAAAGCAGACTTGAAAAGAGAGAACAAATAGGGAATATTCATACTTACCATTTTTGAAAGTTACTACATAAAACAACAGTAGCAAAGAAAGCATGGTGCTGGTGTAAAGATAGTTATATAGTTCCATGAAATAGAATGGAGATTCCAGAAATAAACCCATGAATCTAAGGTTAACTGATTTGAGAAGAGTACCAAGACAATTCAATGGAGTAAGAATAGTCTTTTCAACATAATAAAGCTAGGACAATAAGATAGCTACGTACAAATGACTAAAGTTGGACATTTTCCTCATATCAACAACAAAATTAACACAAAGTGGATCAAAGACCTAAATATAAGGGTTAATGTTATAAACTGTTAGATGAAAACACAGGGATACACCTTCATGACCTTGGATTTGACACTTGATTCTTAAGTATGACATAAACATAAGCAATAAAAGAAAATAAATAAATTGAACTCTGTCAAAATCAAGACCTTTTTATGCTTCACAGAACACTATTAACTAAGTGAAAAGACAAACCCCAGAATGTGAGGAAAAATAGTAGCAAATCATATATTTCATGGGGGACTTGTATCCTAGAATGTATAAAGAACTCGTAATTCAATAAAAAGACAATCCAATTTAAAAATGGGCAAAGGATCTGAATAGACATAGCCCCACAGAAGATGTATAAATGATTGATCAGTAAGCACATGAAACGATACTTGTAAACTTGGGCATCAGGAAATGCAAATCAAGACCATAATGAGATACTATGTCACACCCAGGAGAATGACTATCATCCAAAGATAACAGGTGTTGGTGAGGATGTGGAGAAATTGGAAGCCTCATGCACTGTGTGTGAGAATGTAAAGTGATACAGCCACCTGAGAGAACACATTGGAGGTTCTTCAGGTTGCTACACATAGAATAATCATATGACCCAGTAATTCCACCCCTAGATGTATACACAAGAAAGATTAAAACGTATGTCTATATGAAAACTTGTACACAAAAGATGGTAGCAACGTAATAGCCATAATTGTGGAAACAATTATGTTGTTTTATTAGTCCTCAACTAATAAATGGATTTTAAAATGTAGTACATTCGTACAGGAGTTTAAAATGTACATTTAGTACATTCGTACAGGATTTAAAATGTAGTACATTCGTACAGGAGAATACTGTTCAGCAATAAACATGAATGAAATATGAAGTACCAGTATATGCTATGACATAAATGATCCTTAAAATCATTATGCTAAGTGAAAGAAGCTAGTCACAAGATACATCTTGTGTGAATCTAGTTATATGTAATGTCCCGAATAAGCAAATTAATAGAGATAGAAAGATTAATCATCTTTTGGGGTTGGGCTGGATGGAGTGATAAAGGAGGGATAGTGAATAGGTACACAGTTTCTTTTTGAGGTGATAAAAATGTTCTAAAATTGGAGTGATGCTTGTACTTACTTGTGAATATATTAAAATTCACTGAATTGTAGATTTTAAATGGTTAAATTCTGTTATGTCTCATTATATCTAAATAAACTTTTTAAAAAGAGCATAGTCGAGTGTTTTTTTTTTGAGTAAAGGCATAATGTACTTCTAAAACAAAAGCAGAGATAAGTGTTTAAAATATTACAAAATATCCAGTGTTTAAAATATTACAAAATCCTTAAGTATAGGGTTCTAGTTATGGATAAGGGCTATGGAATCAGATTGCCTAGATTTACATTCTAGTTTTATCAACTTTTACAGTGTGATTAGGGGTAAATTATTTAATCTGAAAATTGGGTATAATAAGAAAGTACCTATATCATAGGTTTGTTGAAAGGTTAAGAAAGATGTGAAGTGTTTAATACATGTTAGATCCCATGCCATTATAATTATCATGGATATTAGTTGGGTCCCAATGTTATCAACTTACCACAAGTTCATTCTTCATATGCATTGTTGCAGATACAGAGGTGGCACAAATATGGTCCCATACTCAAGGTATGGACAGTCAATGTGGCAGATTTTTAATTGCCTTATTTCGTGGTGCAAGCATAAGAGTCCTAAAAGTAAGAGAGGAAAGACAATAAGGGTTGGAGTAAGCAAGGAAGGCTTTCTGGAGCAAGTAAAACGTATAAGCTGGAGGGGAGTAAAGTCACTTCCGGAACTGGGTGGCAACTTGAGAGGTAGAGATAGGAAGGAAGATACCATAAGTGAATGGTGAGATGGTCTGATGAAGATGCTGGAGAGACAGGTCTTTGCATGGATGGGATCCAGCCCTGCTATGCATGATACGCAAAAAAGTTTAGACATGCTGTGGAATGAGTGATATTTGTATCTTAATTTTAAATTACATTTTTCTTTGTAAAATAGACTTAGTTGCCATATTGCAGTCATTGTGTAAAATTCTTATATTTGAGAGTTATGTTAAATAATGACCTAGTCAAGTAATGATGTTGCTCCCCCATGGCTCCAGTGGGCTTTTTGATCAAGTGCAAAAATTCTAACTTCAGAAGAAAGTGTCATTGCAAAATTGCACCAGATAATTTAAACAGGCAAAGAAGACTTTATTCAGGACTGTTTCCAGAGGTCAAGGCTGTTACCATATAAGGGGAAAATTGAACCCAGTGACTCCAAAACAAAAGGTGAGAGGGATTTTACATACTGCTGTGATCTAATGAATAAGTGCTAAGGAACATTAGAGGGGACATTGGTCTGTTTGCTTATTAGCACTTATTTAAATTGGGCTCCCACTTTTCGCACTTTCCCAGTCGAATGGCTCTCGGGTCCGGATAAAGAGCGCCCTCTGGGTTGTAGATTTACATATCAAAGATGGCTGAGAAAGAATTTACAGTTGCAAGTTTTCTGAAGCAAAGGCTCTAAGGAAGGAAGGTCAGGGACCTATAGTTACGAAAAAACCCTTTCCAAAGTTCAGTCAAATTGAGGGGAATGAATGTTAAGGCCATTTGGTCAAAAGATACTT
Source organism: Mellivora capensis (assembly GCA_004024625.1). NCBI lineage: Eukaryota > Metazoa > Chordata > Mammalia > Carnivora > Mustelidae > Mellivora > Mellivora capensis. The sequence continues at coordinate 22,632 of PISX010015748.1, forward strand.
TTTCAGAAATTTTGTCATGTGGAACTAACCCTTGAATGCTGGTAACCCTTTGGAAATAGAAATGCGTTTATGCAATGCATTATTTTTAGACCAGAAATGTTCTGTGTATAATTATATGTATTATACACTAAGGGGAGATCGCTCCTTAATTTTGTTTCTCTCTGGATCTCAAGTGCTTATTGTCATTATTTTTTTCTTATCAGAAAAGAACTGTGTGCCCTGAGGCTTTCCTCCTTCAGGCAATGTTTTAATGTAGAATTGAGCTTTATATGCTATTACAAGTTCCATTTAACTTTCCATTTTCACTTAAGAAACTAAATGGACTTTCAAGCAGCCTTTGTGCTGGTAATTAGGGCAACTCAATGTGAATCTCAATGTGTTTGAGTGCTAGCACTTACATTACTTTCTCTCTCATATTCATCTCTATTCAAATGCAACATCCTGCATAGTATAAGTATATTGAAATTTCAAAACCTTGTGGCTGACCCAGACAGTAATAACAGTTGCAGTTAAACCTTACATTTCTATGGTGCTTTATTATTTTTAATCACTTCCACACACATAATCTCATTTTGTCCTTCTGGTAAACACTGTGGTAGGATTTATTGCAGACATTTTATAGGTGCTGTCTTGGAAATTGCAAGACTGGACTGGGCTTCTCCTTTAATGTCTAGTTAGATACTCTGAATCATTTTTCAGGTATAGATATTTAATTAGCTTGAATTTGAAAATCACTATGCTTTCCTTTTTAAGTGATTGAGATATTTCACAAATACTCAATTTATTTTTGTAATAGAACTTCAGGAAGTCTTCATAGTCCTCTATAAGCATAAGGGTTCAAGCTAAAGGCACATGATTTTTTTTTAAACAATGATGACTCTAAAATCAGTTTAACAAAAGTACTTTAATACTTCTTTTGTAACTGAGATTCAGGAATAGCCTGTGGCACTAACAATGAGGGATAATTTTTGAAAAAATCTGCATATGCTTTGGCATCTCTTTGGAAAGCCTTCTACATGTCTCATATAATGTAATAAATATTTCTATGTTAATCTCCATCCAAAAAGAAATTATTTGACATAGTATGGATGTAGGCAGAAAACATAATTTTAGGTATTTCATTCCGAAATAGGCATCAAGAAAAATGTCCAAAAAATCACATCTTTAGCCTGATCAGTCATGTTCAAAATATTTTTTCTGTCATCAGGCAACCCTGCCCAGCCCACTTCTCTCCACTACATGAATCCTTACCAGCTGAATGCCTATGGAATGGCACTGAAAGCAGTGGGAGAAATCGTTCAAGATTATGACAGTGATAAAATGTTCCCAGCTCTAGGCTTTGGTGCAAAACTGCCTCCAGATGGAAGGATATCTCATGAATTTGCTTTGGTAAGCGCACATATCAAGGATTTGATCTCTTGAAAAAAAATAATTTGTTGGATCTTTTAATACTGGTTCACTACTTAACACTGTAGTCAATCATGTAGCCATTATATTCATGATTTGGGGGTTAGGAATTTAAGCAGAATACAGTGGGAGGTGGTATATTTCTTCAAGATGTCTAGGACCTTACCTAAGATGACTTGATTGGCTAGAGGTGGCTGGAATTATTCAACTAGAACCATATATCTGGGCTTCATTCTACTGTGGGTTAGATGACTCCGTACTTCTCCATGTCACATCTCGGGGGCTAACATGTCCCCTAAGATGGCTTCTTTGCTCTTACCTGATGCTCAAGGTGGGATGACTGAAGTAGCTGGGTTGGTTGCCTGGACATCTCTCCCTTTTTCTACCTATAACCTGTTCATCCATGTGGTTATCATAGACCTCATCACAGTATGACCATGAGTTGGTAGTCAGATTTCATACATGACAGCCAGCTTCCCCAGAGTGAGTATCCTAGTACTCTAGTAGGCTGGGACAGAAACTGTAGGGCTCTTTATACTATAGTATGAGAAATCTCAGAAAGCTGTTTTTGCTAAATTCTCTTGGTCAAGCAAGTCATTAAGGCCAGCCCAGTTTGCAAGAAACCATCACCTCTCCGTGGGAGGCTATCTCAAAGAATGTGTGCCTGTCTTAATCTACCATTTAAGAAAATGGCATTTTTTTTCAAATATAAAGGAATAGTTATGGCTAGAATTATTTTTTAATGTGAGACAATAATTATGGCTATAGCTAATTATGATTTCAATATAATGGAGTAGATATGACTGGAATAAATAGTTACCTAGTTAATATTTCCTTTATAGAGATCTAGTCCATATTGTGTGATTTTAGATAAGCAATGTACTACATTCTACCCTCAAGATAAACTCCATACAGATAATGTTTACAGATCTGGTCAGCCTTACTCTCCCTGCACTTTCTGATAAAATAATGGGAAAATCAATATAGGAATGGTTGGCTATCATTTTGGAAAAATTCTAGCTTTTCTTATTGGAAGTGCCTTCCTCCCCTCTATACATTTCAGAAGTAACCTCTTCTATCCCCATTATTTTTGTAGGCTTTTGTTGTTTTTATTCTTGTTATAAAAGCAATGCATAATCATAGAGATTTTTTTAAAGTTCTCAAGCAAAACACAAAAATAAACAATAATACTACCATTTATTGAGTAGTTACTGAGTATGAAGCCAAATACTTTTCTTACATAATCTTCATAAGGGTTCTGCGTGGTAGGTATGTCATGACTATCACACAGCACTACTCTAGCAAATGCTGCTCATATTGAATACAGTGAAGAGTGCCCGCCCAAGTGTTGTACAATTCAGTTCAGCAGCCTAGCAGGAGTGAACCAGAAGACAGGACATTCCAGAGAACAGGACTTGAACCCAGATCAGTCTTATTATAGAATGCATGCGCTTTAATTGCTACTAAAGCACATTTTATAATAGTGCCTATAATCAATCCCACCTCTCAGATATGTGCTTTATTTACGCCATGGTATAATATTGATTGTGATACACACACACACATACACACACGCGCGCACGTGTGCGCACATATCCAGAACTTTTATATGATTAAGCTTCCTTAAATATCTTTTCAGAGTAGTATTTTTACATTTTTATTTCTATACTTTTCCCTGCTTTTCTATTCCATTGTGCATACAACTGCAAGAAAGGTTGCTGGAGGCTTTAATTCTTTCTTCCATGAATTAGCCCACATGCCACATTCCCAATGTCATATAAAAATGATTATCTAGGGACGCCTGGGTGGCTCAGTTGGTTGAGCGGCTGCCTTCGGCTCAGGTCATGATCCCAATGTCCTGGGATCGAGTCCCACATCGGGCTCCTTGCTCGGCAGGGAGCCTGCTTCTCCCTCTGCCTCTGCCTGCCACTCTGTCTGCCTGTGCTCTCTCGCTCGCTCTCCCTCTCTCTCTGACAAATAAAATAAAAATTAAAAAAAAAAAAGATTATCTATTGGGATTTTGTTGTGTCTTAGAGAATTAGAATCTCCCAGAAACTTACAAAACCATGAGAATCATTCATGTGATGCTAAGTCTTAAGTGCCCCAGGAAAAGGGTCATGAGCTATTTTAAAGCTTAAGAAAAGGAATAATTATGTTAAACTAAATGAGGTTTATTAATTTTTCCTTCCATACACTTCTTCTCACCCTTGTGTGTGATTTTTTTCCTTTCTCTCTCTAATCCTCTATTTTTCTGCTTTCCCTACCTCCAAATTCATTTCTTGTAGCAAAACCTGTGCAAATATCTATTGCCAAGGAAGGATTTTTTTGCTATTATTTGCATCTTAACCAATTCTTTGAACCCAGTTCAAATACTTACAGGGTAGAGATCATACTCCTTTAAGGGTATGAAAAATAGTCTCTTAAATTGAAGCTGAAGACAACAATGATGATGCTAATGAATGAACTTTAACTGCACTGACCAATTAATTTTTTTCAAAGCACTTTTGTTTTCTGGGGTAGGTAAGGCAGAGGAGTTAAGTAGGTCTTCAGTGAGAGAATATTTGATTTGATTTTTTGCTACAGTGTTCTGCTAACCTCATCCTAAACAACTGCAATATATATGCATTTATAGGTGCTGAAATGGCAAATAGGAAAACCAGTCCCATATCTGGCAATTAATGTGGTCTGTCATCCTAACAAACCCTCATATTTTCATGGTAACAATTTGTGATACAGATTCATAAATATTTATTTATCATACCAAGTTAAAATAATCTTTCAGATAGCAAGGGAGGCCTTCTAAAAAATTAAATAATCCCTAGTTGGTGAGTTTACGGTAGCGCACATGCTGGAAGTTGAACAGGAAAATGTAATTTTTAATGTTTTCTTTGCTGTTAATCAAAAGGGTCTCTGATAAACCCTATCTTTTCCTATGAAATATGAATAAGCATATACATATATTCAATAGTGGAAAAAAACAGGAAATAAAAAATGAACACAAAGGTTGTAAAAGGGAGTCATTCCTCTCATCCCATTATGATTCTGATGACTCCTTAAGTTGTTACAACGAAATATAATAGTGTAGAGTTTCAGAGGAGGTATTCATAATGGGCATGTGGCCAGTGACCCTTTAAAGAAAGTCTCCTGCCATGATCAATAGAGAAATCCTTAACACCTGGCCAATTGATTTCTCCTGCTAGAGCTCTGGAAGTGCTGGCCTACTTTTCCCTTACTTTGGCATTTATAGAAATCTGCGCATTTTAGTATTGGTATGTATGTCTTTTCTTCTATCTAGATGCTAATGATTTAACAACCAAGGGTCTTAACACTGTGTGCATGAAATAGAAGCTCAACAGATGTTTGCTTATTGAATAAAAGGGAGACTTCTTGCAGCTAGCTTTTCCCCACCTAAGCAACCTCTAGGTAGTAAGGGATACATTTCAAAGAGAAAAGTGACCACTCCTTAGAGCTTCTTTTCAGCGTTTTCTCGGCTTGTTAGCCCTGCTGGAAAGTGTTACGGGCTCTAGGCAGCAACAGACTGTATAGTCTTCTCTCTTGGAACTGAATCTAAATCCTCAGTACAAGGCTTCAGGGAGTCAAATGGAGGGGAAAATGGATGAGAGGTGGACATTCCTCCCCATTTAAGTCTGTGTGGTGGGATTAGTGCTCATTCTGAATTCTGTTCTTTATGTTCTATGTGTTCTACAAGTTAACATTCATTATTTTATAAATGGGAAGGGTTGTTAATGAAAAGGGAAATATAAAATAGGGCACCTGCTGCCCTCTTCATTAATAAACAACAAAATCGAATGCGCTTATTTTCAGAAATATCCTGTTCTTTGCTTTTGTTCTAGAGACACATATAAGCTTATGTTAATTTGTTTTAACAAGTAAAAACTAATTGCTTGTTAGTAATTAGTAACTAACACATAATTATTTTGTGAAATGAGTTTTTTTTTGAAAAAATCTTTTTATAACTCAGTACAACTTTGTCATTAAGAGGAAAGTCTCATTTTAATAGCTGTAAATTATTTTAAATAATTCTGATATAATGCAAAGTATAAATTAAAAAGAATGTGTAATTTTATGTCATATGTTCTTATCATCCAAAGCATATGAGGAATTCGTAGAGCAATTTATTATGGAATTAGGACTAATGCAGAAATCAGTGCTTTAATTATTCCATAATGATGAATAGAGCATCCAGTGACTATCTTTCCACTAAGAAATGAAATGGTGAGAAAAATGGTGACCTTATTGTAATTTCAGTTCCACAGGAATAGAGAAAATATATTATTTTCTAGAAATAAAAACCCTTAGTTAAAATGGTAAAATGATGATGAAAGAGTAGCTCAGAACCATCCTGGTTTGTATTTCTTCCCCTAAGGCAGATATAGAATACATTTTTACTTGCTCAGAATCAATAATGAGTGTTAATTTTAACTAGCTTCATAGCTTATAAGGGAAAAGAATACTGTAAAATTTTATTTAAAGGAAAGTCAGGTCAGCTCAGATTAACATCAAAAGCAATCATTAACTGCTTTGTGCTGAATATTGAACTTTTAAATTATAATTTCAATCAGTGTAACCAATTTTATAATATAAAACTATAAGAATGTCTTTATTATTATATATTATAAGAGGTTTTTTATTATTTTTCATTTTTAAAAATTTACATGATGGTCAGTTAATTTTTAAAAAATTGAATAAAAGACAAAAGGAAAAAGTGGGTATGTATCCCTCTCACACAAATGGCAAAATGAAATGGTTGATAACATCTGCCTTGGTTTCCTGAGATTTCTTGTCTTTCAAAATGCTTAGGATTTCAAAACATAGTGGCATAATGGTGGTTAAGAGATTAGGCTTTTGGGGGTGCCTGGGTAGCTCAATCGGTTAAGCGCCTACCTTCAGCTCAGGTCATGATCCCAGGGGCCTGAGATCGACCCACATCGAGCTTCCTGCTCAGTGCAGGGTCTGCTTCTCCCTTTCTCTCTTCCTCTGCCTCCCTCAAGTTGTGCTTATGCTCTCGCTCTCTCTCTTAAATAAATAAATAAAATATTTTTTTATAAAAAGAGAGATTAGGTAGGCTCTGAAGTTTTAGACTTTATGAGTTCAAATACTGGCCCTCTCATTTGTATTGTGTAATTTTGGGGCACACTAAACTCTCAGTGCCTTAATTTTTTCATTTGTAAAGTGAGAATAATGACAATATTTTATCTACCTTTTTTAGGGTTGTCATGGAAAATACCTAATATATATGAATATTTTAATGTATAGCTTAGTATATAGAATTCAACAAATTTTATTTACAAATTACCAGTCACTTATGATTGTTCAGATAAAAACATGCATGCTGAAATTATTGTTAACTATGTTAATTTTTTTAAAGATTTTATTTATTTATTTATTTATTTGACAGAAATCACAAGTAGTCAGAGAGGCAGGCAGAGAGAGAGGGGGAAGCAGGCTTCCTACTGAGCAGAGAGCCCGATGCAGGGCTCAATCCCAGGACCCTGAGATCATGACCTGAGCTGAAGGCAGAGGCTTAACCCACTGAGCCACCCAGGCGCCCCTGTTAACTATGTTTAAATGTAATTACTGGGGCTGGGTGGCTCAGTGGGTTAAAGCCTCTGCCTTTGGCTCAGGTGATGATCCCAGGGTCCTGGGATCGAGCCCCTCATCAGGCTCTCTGCTCAGCAGAGAGCCTGCTTCCTCCTTTCTCTCTGACTGACTCTCTGCCTGCTTGTGATCTCTATCTGTCAAATAAATAATTAAAATCTTTAAAAAAAATGTAATTACTGTCTCTAGCATTTTAAATATAGCCACATTTTTTTTATCCTTCCTCCCTTCCAGAGGTCAATTCTAATTCCCTTTCCCTTGAGCATGGCCTATACTTAGTGATACCGTTCTAGCAAAGAGATTAAAGTAGAAGTATTGGTATGCATCTTATGGGACTAGCTTATAAAAGCTGTTGGGGCTTCCTTTTTTGCTATTTTTCTTGGATTATTCATTCTGAGGATGTTAGCTGCCAGGTTGTAAGAACAGTCTGGCAGCCCTCTAGAGAGAGCACGTTGACCTCCTGCTAGCAGCCATATAAGTGAACCTTCCTGGAAGCAGATCCTGCAACTCTGATCAAGCTCTCAGATGCCCAGGTTGGCATACTGACTGCAAACTCATGAGTAATACTTTGAGAACCACCTCCTAAGCCGCTGCTGACACCAAAAAATGTTTGAGATAATAATCATTGTTTTAAGCCACTGACTTTAAGGGTAATTTGCTACAAAGTAATAGAAAACTAATTACTACCTTATTTGTGTAATTTGCAAAATCTGGACTAGGAGAATTGAACCTAATAATAATAAAGCATTCGAGGTATGAAAAAGCTAGTCCAGGTTTCCAAGTATGAAGTTGCCCTTCAATGTGCCATCTCCAGAATGAGAACTTAGTGGCAAGCTCCATTTGCCTTGGACAACATGAATGTTTCTTTGATTCTTTTCCTTTTACCTTGTCTTGATAATTTTCACACCAAATTACATTCCCTCAGACCCCTTCTCTCCTTGGGGTTATCAGTTGTGACCCGAAAATATGCATGTGGCAGATACTTTGTATTTTTCCATCTATAACGTAGAACTGAATGGATAGTGATTTTTTTTTCTTGATTTTAATAGATGTCACTATAGAAAACTTGGGAAATATTGAACAGTTTAAAGAATGAAATGAAAGTCACCAGTTATATGGAGCCATCCCAATTTAACCACTGTTAATATTTTATTTGCTTCTTATCAGGGTTTTTATACATTCATCTCTACATGTACATAGACATGTGTATAATGAAGACATTAATTATAGAATGTTGTGATATTCAGCTTCTCAAGATTATTTAGAGTATTCTGTGGTTCTTCTTTTGGAGGGTATCAGTTTTTAATGCTTATATATTAGATTCATCATATCACAATTTTTATAATACATTGTCATCTATTGTTGACCACGTAATTTATTATTTTTTGCTCTTATGTAAATGACCATTCTTCTAAAACGTCTTTGAGTGTCAACCTACGTTTTCTCTTTTTCAGTTGATCTTCACAGACACTACTAATTTTTACTCCTTTTTTGCCTGTCAATTCTACAGAATGGGAACCCTCAAAACCCCTACTGTGATGGCATTGAGGGGGTCATGGAGGCTTATTATCGGAGTCTGAAATCTGTACAACTGTATGGGCCAACCAACTTTGCTCCTGTAATTAATCATGTAGCAAGGTAAGTAGAAGTAGACAAGGGATTTATGCCAGTGTACCAGAATGCAGTGAAATTACAGTAGTATTGTTACCGTAACTCCACCAATCAAAGGTGTTTTCTTATTTACCTCCAAGAAAGTAAGGAAAAAGATATGGTAGAAAGAGTCGCCACTGAGCTCACGTTGCTAAGAACTTGACATCAAAATCTCAAGTGAAAAATATACACTGAGTTATATCAGGCTCTGTATTTGTTCAACCAAGAAGAGTTTTATTCTTTGAAAAGGCAGCCATGAGAGCAATAACAAGATCTATTATCATCTCAACAGTGTGAATCTTTCAAATCTAATATCACATTCCATAAGAGACCTACAAAGACAACTAAAGCCTTTTAGTGATATATAGGTCACATTATTTAACCTCTGAAATTAATATAATAGCTAATTTTAAAAATTCCCAGAGCTCTACCTGTTTATAGTACATAGTATTGAGATCAGAATATAATTGCTTATGACTCCAGTTACATGTTCTTGAAAGAGTTTTTAAATGTAATAATCTATACACATTTGCTTATCTTTTTTTTTTACCAGTGTATAAATAAATAAATTAGACACCACTTTTAAAATCCCTAAAAAGTTTGACCCAGTTGCAGATCCTTTGAAACACTGCCTTATGTTTAGAAAATGAAAAATGTGTAGCTTTTGTATCCTTCCTAATATGTAGTCAGAACTTGAAAGTATACTGTATTTGAATAAGTTGATCAGTGCCTAAAGGATATAAGAAACCTCAGTTCTCTGTTTAAAGGTTTCTGGTACTATATCATCTCCATATTGGACATCACGAGTGACTTAAATGTGTTCTACTTTCCATTATCTGGGACATAGACACTATACTAAAATACCCCTGGACCCAGGGCTGACCCCAGTTGAACTCTTCCTTGGAAGTCCATCTCAGTTTGACAGTGATACAGTGATGACCATTCTCTCAGTGTGACCCTATGGCTCAGGTTTTTGAAACATTTTCATCGACAGTCTGTTTTAAGTTATGAATTTCATGTCTCCTCCCTGGACACACACAACTTAAAAAAAAGGATTATTTATGAAGTAAAACTATGCTTATCTTTATTTCCTCTTCATTTCTATGTTGTCCTATTCTTTTCTGTTTTTTGTTTTTTTTTATACAGGTCTTGACTCACAAAATTGATTTCAAAATCCACTAATGGGTCATTACCTATTATTTGAAATCAGATAATTGTATTATCTAGCTAATTGTATTAGCTAATTGTATTAGCCTATACAAATAGTCTTATTTGTATTCTATTTCCTAGTTTTTTGAGGGTTATCAAATGAAGCAGTAATAAAAAATATTATCACAAAATAAATTATAGTTGACTCTCATTTTCTCTCACACACTACCATACAGATCACTGTCTTTTATAAAAAGAGGAAAAATGATAGGACTTATTTTGTACAAATTCATGCTGGTTATTATAAATGTTTTCATGAGTGCTTAGCAGTTAATTTTATATCTTTTATCCTGGATATCTCTACTGTTAAAGTTAAACTTCAAGATGTAAAATTTCTAGGTGCATTTCTATATACCATCTAAAACTATAGGCTCAACATTGTCTGATTACCATTTTTCATGTTTTGTCCAGCATTTAAAAAAAATTCTCAAATATAAGAGTAGTTGCCAGCTAATACTTTCAGACTCCGACAATAATCTGTAATCTAATAATTCTTCATTGTTATTTTTTAATGAGAGAAAATAAGAAACACATAAGATACGGCTTTTGGGGAATCATCTTTCCTTCCAATGTGATCTGAAGTTCCATGTATCTACTCTTATTATGAAGCTTTATAAGAAATTATTTTCTCTTTTACTTTATCTTTGAGAATAATGTTTACTTTATTTTTTAAGCTTTTTATTAAGACAGGTGATTTTTTTCTGACCCAAAATTACCATCCTAAATATTTATCAATTAAAAGACAAGCTACTGGGACGCCTGGGTGGCTCAGTTGGTTAAGCGGCTGCCTTCGGCTCAGGTCATGATCCCAGCGTCCTGGGGTCGAGTCCCACATCGGGCTCCTTGCTCGGCAGGGAGCCTGCTTCTCCCTCTGCCTCTGCCTGCCACTCTGTCTGCCTGTGCTTGCTCTCTCTCTCTCCCTCTCTCTCTGACAAATAAATTAAAAAAAAAAAAAAAGGCTACTATTTTTTTCTAAATCATGAGAAGTATAGTATGTATGACCCTGTTTAAATAAAACTCCTTGACCATTTTGTTACTTCTAAATGCATTTTATCAGTGTTTCACCCTGTCCATCATATAGGAGGTAAGTACTTAACAGATATCTAATAAATGAATTCTGTATATGTTAAGATAGTGGTCATTGAAAAATATTTTTATAAAGTCAAAAACAAATATATTGCCTTGCTTTTTTATTTGTTTGATTTTTTTCTTCTTAAGAAGTGTGTTTTCTATATTGATAAATGTTTAGTTATTTATAATAGTTTTCTATAAACGTTTCAAAGAATGTTTATTCTTCTTCTTTTTCAGAATAATAATAATTTTTTTTTGGATTTTATTTATTTATTTGAGAGAGAGAGGCAGAGTGAGAGAGCATGAGAGGAGAGGTCAGAGGGAGAAGCAGACTCCCCATGGAGCTGGGAGCCCGATGTGGGACTCGATCCCAGGACTGCGGGATCATGACCTGAGCCAAAGGCCAGCCAACTGAGCCACCCCGGCGTCCCAATAATGATAATAATTAATAATAATAAGCCACTGCCTGGGTGGCTCAGTTGGTTAAACATTTGTCTTCCACTCAGGTCCTGATCCCAGGGCCCTGGGATGGAGCCCCACATCGGGCTTCTTGCTCAGCAGGAACCTGCTTGTCTCTCTCCTTCTGCCCCTTCTCCCCACTCATGCGCGTGTGCTCTCTCTCTCTCTCTCTCACCCGTTTCTCTCTCAAATAAATAAATAAAAATCTTTATTAAAATAGAATACTAATTATGCTCATTTTAGAACTGGAATCTATGTGATAAGATCTATGTGATAAGACTATTGACTTTTAAGATAATATTGAGATAACAATACTGTGAGTCAAGACCCAAAGCGTCATGTTTGGGAAACTTGAAAGTTTTATGTGCTACTTTGAGGTTTTCCAGCCCCCTGCCTCTAATTTCCTGTCTGACTGGTTTTCCTTTCATAGAGTTGTCTGGGGAACAGCATTTCAGAAGATGTAGAAATCCCACTCAACATCCATTGATGCCCTGTCACAAATTTCAGTTCAAACACTTTAGTTTGGTATTTAAGAACTTTTAATATCCAACTACCACCACCCATCCAACGTCATTTCCCTCCACATTCTCCCAGATGTGCTGTACTCTGGTCATAAGAGTCATTACGTCTGGTTTCTGAATTGTCGTAAATGAATACCTCTATCAAAACACTAATTTGAGGGGTGCCCGGGTGGCTCAGTGGGTTAAAGCCTCTGCCTTCAGCTAAGGTCATGATCCTGGGGTCCTGGGATCGAGCCCCGCATCGCGCTCTCTGCTCAGCAGGGAGCCTGCTTCCCCTCCTTCTCTCTCTGCCTGCCTCTCAGCCTACTTGTGATCTCTGTCAAATAAATAAATAAAAATATTTAAAAAAAAATAACACTAATTTGATCCGACTCAATTGTTGCATGTTGATCTTTTCCCCACCAAGGACAGGGATTATGACTTAATTAAATATATAAGTATCTCTAAATTTATATATGTAAGTCTTATAAGTTACATTTAAATTATATTATAAATTATATTTAATATTTGTAATAATATGATAAAAATATAACATAATACATATGTTTTAAGCCAACCTAAAGCCCAGTACTTTACACTCACTGAAAAATCCACACATGTTAATTTAATTGAATTTTATGTATGACATGCATTATGACTACATTTTAATGGGGCACTTGGGTGGCTCCATTAGTTAAGTGAAGTGTCCAACTCTTGATTTCAGTTCAGGTCATGATCTCAGGGTTGCGAGATTAAGCCCCATGATAGCATGAAGCCTGCTTAAGATATTCTCTCACTCCTTTGTCCATCCCCTGCTACTTGCATGCTCGCTCTCTCTCTCTCTAAAAAAATAAAATAAAATAAAATAAGTAAGTTTATAATAGGAGATCTAAAGGAGCTATTAAGGATAATGCTTAGTCAATGTTAATGACCTGTAAAAAATGTCATTGTGATTGATAACTACTGTATCAATAAGGGTCCTCAGGAGAAACAGAATAAGATATATAAATATAGATATATAGATAAATTTATTTTAAAGAATTGGTTCATGCAGTGGCAAACACTGGCAAATCAGAAATTTGTAGGGCAAGCTGGTAGGGTGGAAACTCAGGAAGGATGTTATATCCTTCCAGTCTTGAGTCAGAATTCCTTTTTGGGGGCACCTGGGTGTATCAGTGGGTTAAAGCCTCTGCCTTCGGCTCAGGTCATGATCCCAGGGTCCTGGGGTCAAGCCCCGCATCGGGCTGTCTGCTCAGCAGGGAGCCTGCTTCCCTTCCTCTCTCTCTGCCTGCCTCTCTGCCTACTTGTGGTCTCTGCCTGTCAAATAAATTAATAAAATCTTAAAAAAAAAAAAAGAATTCCTTTTGGGGGGGCAGTTTTTATTAAGGCCTTCAACTGATTGGATGAGACCCACCCACATTTTTTAGTATAATCTCATTTATGTAAAATTATCCAGTTGTAGATATTAACTATATCTTCAAAGTACCTTCACAGGAATACCTTAATTAGTGTTTGACTGAACAACCGGCTACCATAGCTTAACCAAGTTGACACATAAGACTATCATATCTACCAAAAGATAGGTATCACCATATGATATACGTTGAAAACAAATTTAAAATCAGAGAAATCCTTTCCATCTATGAATTTATTAAGAGAGCTAATGTCTATAACACTATGCTTAAATCTCATTAATTAATAATGGTAGGAAGAAACATGTTAAGGAAACCATGGTTTATATAGACATGGTTGTAATAAAATGGGGTTTACTCAACCCCAACTAACCTCAGTGCCCTCTCGGATATGGCAATTACTATTTTCACATTCCTGTTTAGATCACTTTTTCAAAGGTTTTTCTTCATCTAGAATTCTACCTCAGTAACTTCAAGTCATTCAAAACATACTTGCAATATATTTTTGTTGGTATATTTTACCAGCTTATTACTTCAAAGTAATCTAATATACCAATGAAAATATCAATGACCTTTCAAGCTGTCATGAAAAGTTTACTATTTTCTTCACTTGACTTAAATAATATATTTTGTTTCCTAACTAGTCATTTGTTTCTTGTGCCTAACCAGTTACTTGTTTTAAGGCTGTCACATTTCAGTTTTTTAAGAGGATTCTATCAATTGCTACCTATTGACTAGATTTTTGTATCTACATATCTAGACCCAGATAACCAACTAAAATTAAGTTTTATTTTTGAGTCCATAATCCATCCCAGGCAATGTGCTCAGTGATGTCATCTGGACTATTTCTTTTAATCTTCACAACAGCTGTAAGAGGTGTCAGTAGTGTTATTATTCCTATTTTCCTGATGACAAAATGGATATGGAAGAGTGGCCATTTGTGGTGGAGCTAAAATTCCAAACAGAATAATCTTACTCCAAGTAACTATGTTATGATGCCTTGCAGACTTAAACCCTTTTATCTCAGTTCCAGAGGTAAACACACATAAAAGAAAGTGCAAGGAAACTACATATGATTGTGGATATAGTCAGTCACTTCATTAAACTGCCCAAAGTAGTTTGGGTAACAGCTTAGTAACAGAAAAATTACTATGTTATGTTGTATTGGAATATTTAAATGTATCCCTTTATTTAATATTAGGATTTAATTCATTATGTATATCAAAATTAAACTATTCAAATAAAACATTCCTGAGTCAGTTTCTTACCTTGTCTTGTTTCCCTGTCTATTCCTAGGAACTAATAATAAGCTGAGAGAATATCCCACAAATCTGAACCAACCTATTAGGAATCTTATAAACACCACCCCAGAAAGTTCCTTGACAAAGACTCCAGGGGAACGCGTTTGAATTCCAAAATCCTGACACAGTTCACCTCTCTTGCAGATTTACCATAGTAATATTAAAATATAAATTATAGATTGCCTATATTTGACAAAAGACATTTAACAGGCTTTTAATAATAAGAGTTTTAATTATGCAATTTACAAAAAGATTAATCCTCAGGTTCCTTTAAGCAGCAAGGTTCTTTAATACATTTAAAATATATAATTTGAATCTGAAGATTACATATCAGTGTTACCTCCTTGAAGATGGATTGAGATGTGATCAACCTCTACTTTCTGTAGCACATTTCTGTAGCATTTTAATTACTTTATTACAGATATATAATACTTTAAAATAGACTTAATTAGAAGAAGTGGTAGCATAAAATATGATTTTGTTTTAAACTTAGATTTATTTGCAAAGGGCAACAATATGTCAGTGCATACTGCAAAGCCCTAGAAACCATGATTAATTTTTGGTGCTTATGGGGATAAAGACTAAAATGAAATTTATTTTCAAATTCATGTATCTAGCAGTAGTGAGAGTCACACAATAAACTCATGTATCTTTCTACGGCATTTAAAGTTAAGAAATATAAAGCATTAATACAAACATTTTTTATAAAATAAAATGTAAAACTCTTATGAATGTTTAAGATAAAAAAAACAAACTTAAGAGAAATTCCAAGTTTACTATACCTGCTTCAGGCTCTATTCCTAACTCTTTCGGCAGTATGAGTATATTCTCCCCTTCTCTTAAGTATACTTTCTGGTGAATCAAAAGAAAACCAAAATGTAAATGTACAGCAATCAAAAGACATGGAGTGGCTGAATGGATAAAATCACAAAACCAAACTCTATGCAGTCTGCAAGAGACTCAACTTAGATTTAAGGACATACATTGACCAGAAATGAAGGGATGAGAAAAAATATTATTATTAGAACTGATAAATGAACTCAGTATTTGTAGGACACAAAATCAGCCTATAAAAAAGTTGCATTCTATAAACTAACAGTAAACTATCTGAAAAGAAACTTAAGAAAAGAATCCCATTTACAATAGCACCAAAAAATAAAATAAAATATTTTTTTAAAGATTTTATTTATTTATTTGACAGACAGAGATTACAAGCAGGCAGAGAGGCAGGCAGAGAGAGAGTGGGGGGAAGCAGGCTCCCCGCTGAGCAGAGAGCCCGACGGGGGGCTCGATCCCAGGACCTCGGGATCATGACCTGAGCCGAAGGCAGAGGCTTTAACCCACTGAGCCACCCAGGCGCCCCAAAATAAAACATTTAAGAATAGATGTAAGCAAGGAAGTGAAAGGCTTTTCTAGTGAAAAATATGAAACATCAATGAAAGAAATTAAAGCACACAGACAGATGGAAAGACATCCCATGTTTATGGATTGAAAAATTAATATTGTTTAAATGTCCATACTACCCAAAGTGTTCTACAGATTTGGTGCAATCCCTACCAAAATCTTGATGGTATTTCTTAAAACAGCAAGGCACTGATACAAAATATAAGTATATATACTAATAGAACAGCATAGAGAGGCCCGGACAAAAGCCTGCAGGTATGTGGCCAACTGACCTTTGACAAAGGTGCCAAGTAGGCACAGTAGGGAAAGGATAATCTCTAATAAATGGTGTTGGGAAAACTGTATATATACATGAAAAAGAATGAAATTGGATCCTTATATTACCACTCAAAAAAGTTAACTCAAAGTTGATTAAACATAAGACCAAAAATGATAAACCTCCTAGAATAAAACAGAGAGAAAACCTTGACATTGGTCTTGGCAATGATTTCTTGGGTATGACGCCAGAAGCACAGCAGCAAAAGCAAAAATAGACAGGTGGGACTACATCAAGCTATAAAGTTCCTACACGGCAAAAGAAACCCATCAGCAAGATGAAAAGGCAACCTGTGGAGTGTGAGAAAATATTTGAAACTGTATCTGATAAGGGGTTAATTTCCAAAATATATAGGGAACTCCTACAACTCAATAGCAAAAATACAACTAATCTGATTTTTAAAATGGGCGAAGGACTGGCACAGACATTTCTTCAAAGAAGGCATACAAATGGCCAACAGGTATATACAGAATGCTCAACATTGCTAATCATCAGGGAAATGCAAATCAAAACCACAATGAACTATCATTATCACTGCACACTTGTTAGCATGGCTATTATTAAAAAGTCAAAAAGATAACAAGTGCTGCCCGGAGTGTGAAGAAATTGGAACACAAGGGTTCCTTGTGCATAGTTGGAAATCTTAAATTGGTGCAGCCACTATGAAAAAAAAAAAAAAAAAAAAGCATAGAGATTCCTCAAAAAATAAAAATAGATCCACCAAAAATCCCACTTCTGAGTATACATCCAAAAAAAAAAAAATTGAAATCAGGATCTCAAAGAGATGTCTACAGCATTATTCACAACAGCCAAGATATGTCCATGGGTAACAATAAGATACTGTGCACTTAAAAATTTGTTAAGAGGGTAGGAAAAAAAAAAAAAAATTTGTTAAGAGGGTAGATTTCATGTTAGTTGTGTGTGTGTGTGTGTGTGTGTGTGTGTGTTGCCATCTGCACACATAAAAAGGGATACAAAGAAAATTTGGAAATGGTATATTTATTACCTTGATTGTTTTAATGGTAACATGAATTTATACATATGTCTGAACTCATCGAGCTGTATATATCAATTATATAGTTGTGGGTTTTTTTGGTGTACCAATTATACCTCAATAAAGCTGGAAAAATTTACTAATAACTAAGACTTTCTTTATGGATGATCAGAAGTGTTGAAAGAGAAATAAAAGTAAATACCCCCACCAAAGAAAATCAGTTAAGCCACTTGAAGTTATATTTATAAATAAATATGTGTAATGTTAAACTTTCTGTATTGTTTTTAAATCTAGTAAAAATACGCCATTTTAAGAGCATCACTTGGTAAGAAAAGCAGAAAAACTACACTCTTGTACTCGTAGAAGCTTTCCTCACTACTATTAATAGCCTTCCATTAATCACATGAAATATAAAACCCTGTATTTCTGAAGCATAGTAAGAAATGCTTTTAAAAAAATAATGGATACTTAAAAATTAAAAATGAAACCTGAAAGAGATTATCTGAGTTCTTTTATTAAGAAAAAAAGTTAATCATGAAATAGGAGAATAGTCTCAGATCTGGTTGGGATTGTTTTTCATTGATCATGTTACCATTAAACTTAAAAGTCCTTGATGTTGAAGATCAGTTATTGAATGTAGTGGGAGTATTTTTGGCTGTACATTGTGGAACCGGTGCCATGTTATCTTTGTAGGGTGTGAACATGCCACTTACTCTATTCTCTATAAAATTACAATTTTATTAGCTTCATGAGCAATTATTAGTTTCTGTAGTATGGCAGAGGTGTATATATTTTTCTTGTCCATATGGTTGTTAATTCTGCTCTTCAAGAAGTTAAGTTTTGCCCTGACATATTATGCTATTGGTCTGCGCTGATCTGTTCAAACTTGATCCCTTTGGGTACTTCAGGTTATGAAGAAGTTTTATTGGTAATCAGTAGACATGTTCTTGAACCCAGTTTTTCTGTGATGCTATTTTTTTATGATTCTATGACACATATATATAAAGAGAGATAGATAGATACATAGATATACATACATCTATAAATACTTAATGATTTTTACAGAAGTAAACCAAAGTCTTCTTGATTACTATCTCCTAAGAGTACCATAATGCTTACTTATTTCTAGATATGACCTGCATACTAATTATATATTAAAAGTCATAAAATTATTATTTTTTAAAGATTTTATTTATTTATTTGGCAGAGATCACAAGTAGGCAAAGAGAGAGGGGGAAGCAGGCTCCCTGCTGAGCAGAGAGCCCAACGCCGGGCTTGCTCCCAGAACCCTGGGATCACAACCCCAGCCGAAGGCTGCTAATGTTAACCCACCGAGCCACCCAGGCACCCCCAAAATTATTATTGTTGATAATATAACAATATTATTATATACATTATACATATATATTGTTTTATTATATACAACGATAATATTGTTGATAATATAATCTAGATACCCAGAATGTAGAACACAATGGGAAAAAATAGATAAAATATAATATTCATAAAATTCTCCTATAAGTTATTGAGTATTATTTGGTGAGAATGCTGATAAACTTCAAGTACTAGAATATGTTCTTATTATATACCTAATTTTTGTCTTTATTTGGTATCCTTTTTTCCATCTTTCATCAACTTAACAAATACTAAGAACAGGAACTACGGATATGTCAAAAAGTGTTTCTTCTGTTGCATTTGTTTTATTCACATGAAATTCGCATAACATAAAAGTAACCACGTTGAAGTGACATTCAGCACATTCACAGTGTTGTGCAACCATCACCTGTGTCTATTTCAAAACAAAAACCACTTATGATTATTGCTACCATTCATAAACTGTATTATAGATTGAGTCGGATGTGTGCAGTTTCTTTATGAACAATGCAAAGGCTGTGAACTTGATCTTAAAGGCAAGGAAATAAAATTTAGATAGCTTAAGTAATTTACTGAAGATCATACACATAATGTTGCTCAGCCAGGATATCTGTTTCTGCAAGCTATATCCAATCTTTCGTGTTAAACATACCTGCATCCAGCTTGCCTATTATTAGGGAATGAATTTCTAAGGCAGGTAGGCGTGTCCGTGTGCTGGCATGCGCCTATGTTGCTGTTATTCTAGAGTGCTATTTCCAAAAAATGTACTATCTGAGAGCTTGGATAATACAGACTCCAAACATATGCTTAAATATTTTCTTGAGATTAAAGGTTTGTTGACTGTTGCGATTATATGTAGCAAACATCGCATACAGAGGAACTGTTTTATTTTCTGTGGTATTCTTTATCTTTTCATTGCTCTAGATACGCCTCTTCTGTAAAAGACGGTTCCCAGTATTTTGTGCTCCTGATTGTGACGGATGGTGTTATCTCAGATATGGCTCAAACCAAGGAGTCCATAGTCAATGTGAGTAGGGGTCATTCACTTTGGGGCTGGCTAAGTGACAGCATGGTGCTTTTTTAGGTTGAATAAGCAGAGTTTAAGGTTGACTTAATAGTGAAACAAAATGCCCATGCCTTTGTAGCTGATTGCACTCTTAACCCTATCCAGACAACTCATACGAATATGTACCGCTAATCCTTAAGGACTAACCTGAGGGGTGTGGATAATTTGTACAATTTGTACAGAGTATTTCTTAATATTTACATTTCAGTTACAGAACTGTACTGACAGGTTTTTTTTTTTTCCTATGGAACTGTTTCCATAAAATTTTTTTCTATAGAACTGAAAGGGACTGGACTGGACTCACAAACCATTCTTCTTGTCATAATTCCTAATTATTTATTTTAATATTATATAATTGATTTGTGTTCTTTATAAGACTATAATCTATAAAATCTATATCAGACTCTAATCTGTAGAATTATATCTTATCTTGCTTTTCCAAGTTAAGCAATGTTTGGCACTAAGTTGGCATTTAGTATAAATGGGATGCATGAATGAATTGCTTATCGTATCTTATTATTAATAGCATAGGGAAGATATAATTAGCTGTTTGGTGGAGGGGAAAAGTTGCATGTGGAAAAAAAAATTATAGACATATTCTTAGAAAAACCATGCATGCAAAGCAGTAGAGCTAAAGGCTTACACATTTATTTGTTATTTTTTAACTAGAAACATGGGTAGAATTCATCTTGGTTTTCTTTATGTTTTGGTCAGTGGCATTAGTGTGCACTTTAAAATAGGAACTTAATAATTTAGGCTTAAACTAGCAGGACATGATGTAGTGAGGAACAACGATTCATAATTTGATGGCCTTCATAGCTGTAGATGTGGCCATGCCAGGCATCCATCTCTCTGTTGCCAGATCTCACATTCTGACCATTAAATTATTTGAAATGATTACATGGTGTGAGTGATACCTATGATGGGAAAACATACCATTACATCAAATATTCAGTATCCTCACAATCTCGTGGCTAGTTAATAAAACAGATTAATTATTTTAATAATAACTTTCTGTAATTATTATTTGTATTCACTCGTTTACTATGAATTTTTGCTTTTCCTACCATTGGGTGTAAATGAGATAGAGTAGGGTACTACTGTTTCACAACTGTAGTGCCTTTTTTGCCCCGTTTAGCAACTGAAAGATGTTTGAGAGGAATTAGTACATGAATAAAGTGACCAAAGATAGCCTAAGTCAGCTTAGGAAGATGTTGGCTGAGAATAGCAAGTGAAGGCAAATGAGAAATACTTTTTTATTTTTTATATTGTCCAAGACTGGTCATTCCTGGAGAATGTCCCACTGAATAAGCATGTCTAGAGAGTTCAAAAGGAATGAGTAGAATCGAGCATATTATTCTGTGTTCATTTTAAATAATTTTAAATATGTCCAAACCTATTTTAGTGAACATCTTGAAAAAATATCAAAGTAGTATATTATTTTCTTCTTAAACCTCATTTCTTAATTCAGTTTCTTAATTCTGAACTAATTGTGTATTCTCTTTGAAGGCTTCAAAACTTCCAATGTCGATAATTATAGTAGGTGTTGGACCAGCAGAATTTGATGGTGAGTAATAGATTTTCGGTAACATTCCTTGGGGGTTTATTTACTCTGATTCATTATGCTCTAAGATTCCTATCACTCTTTCTTGTATGTAAGTGTGAATATGAACGTGGATATGTATATAATGTCCATGTACATATAGACATAAATATAGGTATCTCACGATGAAGTCTATTAAGTTGAGCAAATGAAAATACTGTCTTCTGACAAGGACATTATCTATCTGGTATAGATTAATTCAACATGTAGCTTTCTATTCCATTTGTGATAGTTTGCATCTCAAAATAATATGTTTTATGGCTGACAGGGTGAGAGATTGAGTTGTTCACAAGGCAGAGTACATCTGGGTTCACTAAAAACGTTTGAGGATGAACCCTAAATTTATAAACCATTAGATTCTGAAGAGAGATGTTAACACACAAGCATAATATGCTACTTTAATGGTTTTTCAGACACTGGCTAGTTGGTAGACATTAGCTTTATAAATATATAAGTTCTGTCATATGAAAGAGCAAAGTAAAAGGAAAATGGAACTGACCATCTGAGATTTAATGACACTTTATAAAATTATGCTAAATTGAGTGACTAGGTAGTTCTGAGTTTGGGCTTAGGCCTTGTTCAAATGCCAATTAAGTGACAGGTGTTTGTGTAGCTAGTGATCTGGGTAAACTTCTTTACGGATAATCTGTTCCCAGTTACCTGGTGAATTCCTTTCAGAGAGAACTCTGTGGCGACTTCATGATCTCACCTAGCATTCACCTGCTTCAGGTGTTTTGACTTTAACAATGACAGTTCGTTTAACTTGGGGCTTTGGAAATGAGAATAACTTTAGAATATTTGGAAGAACCTTTGGTACATGAGAGGTTAATTAAGGCACATACGTGGTTAATTATACTACGATCATCGCGGGGATCATTCTCATTGAACTACCAGCGCCTCCTCCATAAGGATAGTGTCGATCTGCCAATCTCAGCACCACAGGCACAGTCGTTACATTGCTGACCCTGGAAATCCTCTCCTTCTTTTCCATGCTTGGTTGGTCATGCTTTACACCATTAGAATCTTCCAATGTCTAAAGCAAAAGTCATTTAGTTCTGACTGCTGTTGCTTCTGCTAATATTTTCTCAGCCTTTGAATATTCAAATTGTTCGCATTGTACTTCAGGGATGGATTTGAGACAACCTCTCTGGAGTCAGGAAAGCTAAGAGACATCTTGTTAATGCTTCGTGTACTCGATCATCTGTATTGATCAGTGACAGACTGTGATTCTTGAACTTCACTGATGCCTAGGGTAAACTCACTCATGGCTTCTTTGGTTACTAATTTGCTTTTGCCCCAAGGATGCATCTCTCACTGCGTATTTCCCAGGTCTCCACAAATCCTGGAAGTCTGCAATTAGATGTATGACCTAACCTCGGTCACTCGTTCCTCAAGAGCCTGCACACATCATGTACGAATACAGAGCCATTGACCCTTCCTGGTGTCTATTTCTGCTTCTATATTTCTATTCAGAGCAGCAAGCACTACCCTCATCCAACTGCCACAGCTGTTTATTCTCTTCATTTCTTTAGTTCCCAGTGAATTATTTACTAGGGTTTTAAGGTATGATAATTCATCATTTTTCCTCTCTGACTTCCCAAACTGGGAAAAAAAAAATGTAAGAATCACTGAAAGACCACAGTATAAGCTTGTTATTACTAACAATGCAGTGTTTGAGAGTTTGGGTTAACCTCTGCACAGAATCAGACTTGTCACTATTTTTCTGCCAAGGTTTAATGACCTCAGCTTTATCGCCAGGCCTCTTCTCTGCAAGGGTAGAGCCTGGCCTATTAATCATGGCGCAGGGAGAAATTACATTCATTTTTTTTTTCCTATGGGTAGATAATTTATATTTATTTATTTTTTTTTTTTAATTATGTCAGACACCATACAGTACATCATTTGTTTTTGATGTAGTGTTCCATGATTCATTGTTTGCATGTAACACCCAGTGCTCCATGCAATCCGTGCCCTCCTTAATACCCATCACCAGGCTCACCCATCCTCTTACTCCCCTCCCCTCTAAAACCCTCAGTTTGTTTCCCAGAGTCCATAGTCTCTCATGGTTCGTCTCCTACTACGATTTCCACCCCCCTTCATTTTTCCCTTCCTTCTCCTAATGTCCTCCATGCTATTCCTTATGTTCCACAAAGAAGTGAAACCATATGATAATTGACTTTCTCTGCTCAACTTATTTCACTTAGCATAATCTCCTCCAGTCCTATCCATGGTGATGCGAAAGTTAAGTGTTCATGCTTTCTGATGGCTGAGTAATATTCCATTCAAACTGAGGATCGGCTGCTCCTAATGAGAGGGATTTCAAAGTCACTCCCTTCTCCTCATTTTAGTACTCCCATGAATCAGTCAGTCGTTTTTCCACATGGAAAAGAGAGTGAAGATTGTAGACAAAGAGGGAAGTTGCCTTCCCAGTAGAATTCCTTCCTGAGAATTAGAGTGACACTTCCCTCTGGCAAACATGGGGACAGGGAATTAGGGTCCTGCAACACCTGCCTTCAGTTTTCACAATGACTAAAGTTTCAATAGGATGGAAACTCTTCCACAACAGTACTAGAAAAGTAGACTGTTCCACTAGGAAACATAGATGCTTCTCTACTTTTCTTTCTCTCCTCTCAAAATACCTCTCTTCTCTCCATTGCTAATAAGAAAAGGATGAATACTCATGTTTCACATAGAAGATCTGTTACTTAAATTCAGATTGTGCTGTTCTGTCAAGAAGAGCCTTTCTCTTGGCACTTCCAAATCTACCATAGAGTAAGTTTATATATCACACACAGAAACCGACATAAGGAAAGACTGAGATAAAACTTGCACATTTTGGGGCGCCTGGGTGGCTCAGTGGGTTAAGCCTTTGCCTTCAGCCCAGGTCATGATCCCAGGGTCCTGGGATCGAGCCCCACATCGGGCTCTCTGCTCAGCGGGGAGCCTGCTTCCTCCTCTCTCTCTCTGCCTACTTGTGATCTCTCTCTCTCTCAAATAAATAAATAAAAATTTTTAAAAAAACTTGCACATTTTATCAGTTAGCCACCTAAATCCAACATCTGCACGTTTAACAAGAAAGGCATTGTTTGCATGGGCAAACAGAGGAATTTGGAAAAAACTTTTAGATTAGTGAGTATTCAAATGTCTTATTACTGTATTTTAATAAGAACAACTTAAAACTTTCTGTGTAATTTTTCCCCAGTGATTTTTCACTCCTCCATAAAGCACTTTCACTGAGAAGAAAGGTTTCTCAAGGCAGAATTTCTTTATCCTTAAAAGGCAAAATGTCAAAACTGCATCAGGTTACCTGCATTGATCTGAGTTAGTAGAAGTGAGAAAGAGAAGAGGTTCTAATTTCATGGTGTCTCCCACAGCTAGAAAGAAGTACAATTCTCTCTATTATAATTTTTTTTTTTCCCAAGGAGAGGTACTTGTGGGGAACTGGGGTTTACAGTCTCAGGCTCCTTGTGGCACAGATGAAAACCTGAAGGGTGAACAGGACCCTTCTACCATTTCCACATCGTGTCCTTTTTCCGTGGATTCAAAAGTTTAGCCTCCAATTCTTGCTCCCTGCAACTTTTTAACCCAAAGGACATGCTGGAAAGTGGGCCACATTTTATAGGGTCACATTCAAATACATTATTGCCTGGATAACTGTCATTTTTCTTAGTTGGAATGAAACATTCACAAAGACTGATGGAGATCGTAGGGGATTGTGGAAGGTGAGACCCAGATTATCAACAAATTCTTGTCTTCTGTTAGAGAGTAAAGGAGAACTTCCTGCAATTGCTGGTTTTTCACTATTGCTGTACAT
The DNA here is from genome assembly GCA_004024625.1 of Mellivora capensis. Lineage (NCBI taxonomy): Eukaryota > Metazoa > Chordata > Mammalia > Carnivora > Mustelidae > Mellivora > Mellivora capensis. The sequence continues at coordinate 47,831 of PISX010015748.1, forward strand.
TTATGTCTAAATCATGAAAATTTTGAAAGCAAAACAAAACCTAAGGAAGGAATGAACTATTGAAAGTATTTGAGCATAATGACTTCCCTTATTTACATTCCTAATAAGTATGGAAGAACAGATCTTTTGTAATTTTCTTCTTCTTCTTCTCCTTCCCTTCCTCCTCCTTCTCCTTCTTGTTCCTCCTCTTCCTCCTCTTCCTCTTCATCCTCCTCTTCTTAATTCCAGTTAGTTCAGATATGGTGTACTGTTAGTTTCAGGTGTACCATATAGTGATTCAACACTTGCCTATTACACGGATGCTCCTCTCGACACGTGCCCCCCTTAATCTCCATCACCTATTTCACCCATCCCCTCCGCCCATCTCCCTTCTGGTAACCATCAGGTTGTTCTCTTTAATTAAAAGTTTGTTTCTTGCTTTGTCTCTTTCTCTTATTTTTTTCCCCTTTGCTCATTTGTTTTGTAGATCTTTTGTATTTTAATAAGTTAATTTCCTTGTTATTGACAATATACACATTTGTTAAATTATGATATATATATCTAAGCAAATTATTGACTGGTGGCTCTACCATTTTCAGCACTTATTTCAACCCAGACATTGGCTCATGAATACGTGTAGAAAAGTAAAATTTAAAACAATGTTTTTAACCCAGATGCATTATCTAAGCACTGAAGAAAA